>VKOC01002192.1:0-54085 GCA_009364415.1 Spea multiplicata | reverse complement strand
TGTCTTCTTATAATCGAGCAAATACGGTATTTCTTTGTGTTTTTGTTTTTCAGCTGAAAATGCTTTAGCTCTTTAGTAACCTTTCAGTTTTGTTCTTAGGAGCCATAACATTACATAAATGCTTATACTTTCTCATTTTGGACCCACTAACAATTTTTATAACTTATGTTCCTGTGATCATTTGTATTAATAAATACATTTCATTAGGTACTTAAAGAAACTGCTGTCTTTGCTAAAGACAGAAAATTACATAATAATGATATATATGCAAGATAAAACATTGAGCTGCAATTCCCAATAGAGTAAACAACATGGTCTGCTTGACATTAAGTATAAAATATTAGGTATACTATTCCAGTGCATGTACAGTTAATTGTTTTATGGTCTGGCCATCGAGTGTACCATATATGCATCCAAATACACACACCATGCTCTCTAATTAATCAAACACTGCAATGTATATATTACCTCCTCTGACCATGCAGAATACAATTTACTGTTACGTGAAACACCAAAATATTTAAATGAGATTAAAAAAAAATCTTTATGTTTGCTAAAATGTCATCCTAATCAACGGCGTGACAACAATGTATTTTGATGGGATGCGAGTGGTTTGTTAATAATTATAAACTTACAATAATAAAAGTAAACAGAATAAAAAAAAATAATCCTAGCTGGAACAAAATATTGATTAATTCTAGTAGCCTGCATGTGTGCTAAATGGTTTGTTGTCTGCTACTCATACATTTTTTTATCAATCTTCAAGCAAAGGTAGCCAAAAGTTTTGTTTTTTGGATTCCTGTGTTGTTTTTTTCTTTTCATTAAAATGTATTATATGCTACACCTGGTGTTTTAAATACAAACATCTCCTGAAATATAGTGTATATGTGCATGCATTTTTCATGTATTGTCATACTTTCTGCTATTTCATGCTGTGTTTGTTTAAGAGATAAGGTAATTATTTATTTAGGATTAAGGCAGTTCTTTAGTATTAGTTCTGTCTAAGCCCATGTCAAACACAAAATCATTTTTAATGTTATTTAAATATCATAGGGATCAAATATATATTTCAGTTTAATTTGTCTAATTTGTGATTTTTTTCAAATGTTATGTAGAGATGATCAACATTCCTTTAACTTTAAATTAGCAATTCATACAAAATTCTTACAATATTTATTTAACAGGAATTGTTTTATTTGGATTAAATTTAGGTATGCATAAACATTTATTTTCAGTACTAGGAAAAACCAAACATTGGATCTTGGAAAAAAATAGGAATACGTATTTTGTGGCAATTTATACTCCCGATATGTAAAAATCCATGTATTTTCAATAAAAAAAAAATAATTCCTTTAGGTTTTCACATAATACCAAAGCCACTGTAAAATGAATACGTATTAATAAATGTGACATCAAAACGGCATAATAGAACTACTTTTCTCCTGAACAAATTGCCTTTTGTTAAACAAGATTTTCATTTGTTTTATTCTAAATCCACATTCCAAAAAGTTCCAGAATTTCCATAAATACGAAGCATCTTTATTATTATATATAACATTTAATTCCAAGGCATTTCTTTACATATAATACAATTATTGAGACATTTAATGTATAGATAGTTATTAAATACTGCATTCTTTATCCCAATAGGAATGAGGATCTGATTGTCTTTTGTGCATTCCAGATTGTTTAAGCTTTCTGTTTTTGTAATTATAATACTGATGAAACTTTAAATCCCATAAAGTATTTTTGTAATTTATCTTGCATAAATAACTGAATTGCTGCTATATTTTTAAACTGTATTTAATTTGCTGGTTTTGAGCACATCTGATCTGTGGATCATTCCAAAATTCTGTTATATTCATGCATCTCAGTCATAAGGTACGTTTACATATATCAACAGAAATATATAAATGTATGCAATTTTATGTATATGTATATACTGTATGTATATATGTGTGTTTGAAAATTGCATTCACATTATTTTTCACGTAATATTGCATACGTATTAGCGCTGAAGCAAGACAAGACAAAGAGAAAATACAAATGAGCCCTTTTTGGGCAATGCTGGGTATTTGGATACCAACCAAAATAATTATTTATGCCCAATGCAATTGTGATGAAGAGCAAGTGGAGGATAATTAGACCAGGACACGTCTTCTTTTTGCTCTCCCCATTTTGCACACATGCATGCCCACCAAATGTGAAATTTTCCCCTCAAATGTGATGGTTGCTGAACTTATTTTTAGTGTCATTTGATAAGCCTCGCTGCTCGCAGAGAGACATCCCACTGACCCAGCCACTGGTCATTGTCTATACCAGTTCACATCAAAGCAGGCGCGCTTTGTCAGGTTTCGACTTGAATATCCATTTTGCATCTGAAGTACAGTATCGAAAGTGACTAGATCATTTGAGCCTTTTTCTTCAGCTGCTGCCTTCTTCCTCCCCCACAGTGTTTCCGCTCACGCTAACATAATTTAGGATCGTCAACGTGACACAACCCTGTTTTTTTCCTCCCAAAAAATATATTATAATATATCAATTTTGGTTTGTGATGGGACACACTCATGTGTGCTTAAGTTATCAATTGATGTAAGGAAGTCATTTCTCTGTTGGATCATAGCCAAAGTACAATCCCTTCAAAATCCAAGTAATGCGCATACATTGGTAGGTCATTCAATGTCAAAAGGCATAAAAAAGATGAGCAAAATCTTCACAGGCTGCTGCTTGCTGTTGCTTTTAATTATATTAATTAAACTTTGAAATTTCTATGCAAAATAGAGTTGCTGAATTGTAACGTTAAAGAGCCTTTGGAGATTCAAGGGGGAGGGGATCCTCCACAATGTCAGATTTTGGCTAATTTAGTATCGGGGGTTTGGGGAAGTATAAAAACAATATAACTACATATTACATATTTGAATATATCTGCAAACTATTTTTGACCATGATGTTTCATGTGTAATTGAACTATGGAGACAGGAAAGAAGAGAAAAACAGCAGCCAACAATTCAAGGTCTGAATGTTTTAGTTCTTCAAACTCAGCTCAAGATCTCTGGTTGTAGGCTGTCTTTCTGTAGAATAATGATCTGTGAATTTCCATCGTGTTTCAAGTTCATAATGAAAAAAAAGTGTCTTCAGATCTGAAAAGGCAAAATCTTAGTGTGCGCCAATACCTTCAGGCGTCCTGTCTAGATTTTATCAAGCGTGTGCACTTCTCAGTGTTAAAATGGCAAGATTTGTAGTCGTAAGGCACCCGTAAGGCACCCTCAGATGGGGCACTGGAAAATATTTTGTTTTATGACATTGCTACGAGCCAATGAACTCCTGCACTTATCCAGCCTGGTGGGAATACATTCTTCAGCTTTTGGCTAGGGGTCTATATTTTAATCGAAACACTGGCTCCTATAACCAGAAGCTTCCCCAAATAAAGACATATTTTGTCTGGAATGTAAATTAATATATAGTTGACTTCTGGCGTATTTTTGCATTGTCACTTAAACGTGTATTGTTCTCTTAGACAGTGAATCTGCATTATAATACTACAATATTGTAAACAAAATACAAGAATGAAAATATAAGTGGTTAATGATGAAAAACCATAAGAAAATACATTAGGTACACGTCCCAGGTCAATGGAAAAAGTCTTCAATGGCATTCACAAGTGTTCTTTGGTTTAAAACAAAGAATGCAGATGAGTTTTCTTGGAAATTAATTGGACGGTACTCTGGTGAAGTTAATGCAGCGTCCCTGAGAAACAAGAATAAAGAACATACATATTAGATTTGTCCAAAAATTGGAGGTTGGAGAAATACATACAATGTATTTTCAAAAGATTTTTGGTTTAGGTATGCAATAACAATATGGAATTGGAATATGTAGACTTCATGGAAGAAACAAAGGAAAATACTTTTTTGACTTAATATTGAGGATGTTGCTTTATATAAAGACAGAATTTTCCCAAAAGCTACTGTGTACAAAAAGTGCACTTTTCTCTAGCAGTTAAAGCTATCATAAACTTGCTCAGAAGCTAAGGGTGTTCTTAAAAATATTTGTATTTTGACAAATGCTTTTTTGACAGAAGTTGAGAATAACTAAAGACGTTACTCATTATTGAACAATATACACCAAATAGGGAGCATTTTGGAAATTGCAATAGTGACACGTTAGCTTTACAAAGCAGTAAGCCAACATCAATTTATGAATTATATTACTAAATAGGCATTTTGTACACATACTGGGTGATCTTCAAATAATTCTGGCTACAATTTATAGCATTTCAGGTAGCAAACAATAACAAGGAAAAACTCTGTAATTCAGTCAAAACTGACCTGGAACCACATCATTTTAATACATAAGCTTAGAACTTCGGAGATGGAGCTGGAGAAGAAAAAGGGATTAAGTGGTAAATCGATTTCTGATGGCTAGGTGTAAAATTATTAATTTTTTGGAGGCATAATTCCCATACTTGTGGTTTTTTATATGATAAAAGGGAAGATCCGGGAAATCTCCTTCTCAATTGTAATTTGAAATTTCAATTGGCTCTCAAGATATAACATGTTAAGGTATCTATTTTGTTTCCATTCTTTCGCTATTATTTTCTTGGCTGCTATACACGTATGAATAGCTAAGTTTAATTGTACTTGTGTCAAGGGAGGCCAACCTAAATGGAGTAACAGAGAGGCCGGAGAATCTGGAATTACTATATTACCTATTTCCCTTAGATATAGAAGACTCTATGCCCAGAATCTGTTGACCTTATGACAGGACCACCATATATGGAGGTATGTTCCAATCGACTGATCACAGCGCCAACAGATATTAGAATTTATTGGAAACATGTTTGCTACGCGAGTTGGTACGGGGTACCATTTATTTAGTACTTTAAAATGTGTCTCCAATAGAGAAAGATCGTGTAGCCTAGGGGGGAGTTTCCTAATTTCATTTAACTAATCGTTTATTGGGATAGAGATATTTAGTTCTTTCTTGCAACTGGATTTAATCTTAAAGATAAATTTGTTCCCTTCTCTAATTCTCATTAGCTCTGAACATTTGGCAAAAAGTTTCTGTGTATGATTGGAGCCAAACATTTGGACTAGTTTCTGTAATGGAGCCTCCTGTAGATTTAGAACATGCCTATTTATACAATTCTTTACTCGCAGATATTTAAAGATATTTGGTTTAATTGTCTTAAATTTAGCTGTTAAAGAAGGAAGGAACATCATCTTCCCATGTGTCATAATATCTGTTATATTGGTGATTCCAGCTTGTTTCCAATCATCTAGAGAGATGTCTTCTATAATATCCTCCAAAATATTGAAATTTAATGAATCAATTAGTTTATCTTTAATACCCATTTTCTTTTTAATAGTTATCCAGTCAGGTATAATACTCTGTAAGATCTTTAATCTGAGTTGGTATCTCTTTATCTTTTAGGGACCAAATAAATTTATTTAGGCTTATTTATCAACTTTGCAGATCTTTTGTTCAATTTTGTACCATGCTTCTTGCTTAGCTGATTCTTGATAGGTTTTAACAATATGATATATTCTGCTAGTTTCGTATTGCTGGTTTATCTGAGGAAAGTTCATGCCTCCATCTCTAGTGCGGGCGCCCATCAGTTTAATATTTATAGGTATCTGCCCCTTCCAAAATTTTTTTTATAAAGGAGGTATGTAACATAGCAAGCCAGCTCTGTGGAAATTTTAGTGGTAGCATTCGGAACAAATAGTTCCATTTCGGCATTATATAACAGTTGACATTAATTCTGCCCCACCACGAAAGCTCTACTTTTCGCCAGTCTCTCATGAGTTGGTTTGATATTCTTAATAAGCATAGAATTTTTTTTTCCACAATATTATCTGTTTTTTCCGGGATGAGAATCCCAAGGTATTCAAATTCCTGTACTTTTGTGATTAGACAGAAGTGATCTTGTAAATTACTTATTTTTCGCTTGAGCTATGGTCTTATCTAAATTAAGTTTATAATTGGAAACTAAGCTGAACTACCTCCTGTAAAAAATGTTTCACTGAAATTATAGGGTTTGTTAAGGAAATGATCACATCATCCGCATAGAGAGAAATTTTAAATTCCTCATTGTCGATCAAAATACCCGTTATATCGCAATTATCACGTACTCTCCTCGCAAAGGGTTCTAAAGTAAGGATATATGGGATTGGTGATAAAGGGCAGCCCTGTCTGGTGCCATTCTGAAGGTCGAACCATCTTGAGCAAAGCCCCAGATATGATCGCAGAATAGAACCAATCCGAAATTCCGTAAGATCTAAGGGCGGCTTTGAGGAAGCTCCAACTGACCCTGTCAAAAGCCTTCTCTGTGTCTAATGACAGGGTCAGGAGGGGATAACCTAACTTTTCGGCATAATCTAGTTCGTCAATCAATCGTCTTATATTATTAGTCGAATCTCTACCTGGGACAAACCCCACTTGGTCTGGATGGATCAAAATATGTAATATAGTTTTTAATCTGTTTGCCAATATCACTGAAAATAGTTTGATATCGACGTTTATTAGGGAGATAGGACAATAGCTTTTAAGTCCTCTGGATTCTTATCTTTTTTTAGAATAGGAAGAATGTTAGCCTGCAAGCTTTCTTTTGGACATATACCAGTGTTCGCAATTTCTTCAAATGTCCCTAATAACGGATCTATTATATCTGTTATGTAGAAATAATTTGTAAATCCATCTGGACCTGGGGTTTTGTATTTCTGCAATTTATCAATTGTGATATTTATTTCACCTCTATCAATCGGTCTTTGCGGAATTTCTCTTTCTTCAACCGATAATACTGGTAAATTTGCCATTTGTAAATATTCATCTACTAACATATAATTTACTTCTGTTGGAATGCTGTAAAGTTTTTCATAATATGACCTAAATCCCTCTGCTACCTCATCTGGGGACATTCTTGTTTTACCGTTAAATACGATTTTGGTCATTTTATCCTTTGCTCTTTTCTTTTTAAGTTGATTACTCATTATCTTGTCTGGTCTATTGCTTTTATAATAATAATTTACTTTAAGTTTATCCATATAATATCTTGTTCTTTCTAGCTCTTTTTGGTTGATTTTTTTCTCTCAGAGATTGTAGATGGATTTTAAATTCCTGGGTGGGATCTAATTTAGCTTTTGTAGCTAATATATGATATATATATATAGTTCATTCAATGGTTATTCTCTGTTTATTCTCATCTTTTTCTTTATTTTAATGAAATTGCCTCTTATAACTGCTTTGTAGGCACACCATCTAAAGGCTTGTGTTGTTTGTTCTAACGTATTTTCTAGAAAAAAGGCTTTGAACATCCGTGATATACACTGTCTGTTTTCATCAGAATAAAGAATATGATCATCCAATCGCCAAGTTGTAATTGGAGATGGTTCCCACCTATCTTTTAAATCAAATAAAATATAGCTATGATCTGACCAGACATTTTCTTTCATCTTTACTTGCTCTACTTGTTTTATTGCTTTTCGATCTCCAAAAATCATATCTATTCTAGAGAGAAGAGAATAATCTCTTGTTACAGGGTGTTAAGGATCCGCTATTTGTATGATTTTGGAAAAAGATTTGGCCCTTTTTTTTTAAAATTTGTTGTAATAGACTTATTTTTTCCAATTTCTTTATCTAATTTCTCATCCAAGATGCAATTGTAATCACCTGCCAAAATGAGTATACCTATTCTTATTTTATCTACTTTATCCAAAATCTTTTGCAAGTGTAAAAGGGGCTCTGTATTGGGAAAGTATATGTTTACCATTGTGTAACTTGCATCATTTATTTCACCAATCCGTATTAGGTAGCGACCTTCACAATCTTGTTCAAGAAAATTCATTTTGACCCGTATTCTATTGGAAAATGTAATTGCTGCTCCTCTCTTTTTTTATCTAATAATGATGCATGATATACAGATGGATATAAACTACCACCCCATCTAATTTTATCCATAGTTCTCCAATGTGTTTCTTGAAAGAAAGCCACATCAATTCTTTCCTTACGTAAGCAAGAATACACTCTATTTCGTTTGATCAGCGAATTTATCACTGAGATACATTTAATCCCCATGTAAGTGGGGAAATTTTGATCTTTAACTGGTTTACCTCAGGGGCCATTATTCGACCTTGATCAAAACATATTATTATAACCTCAAATATTCCTACTCCAGCTCCATCTCCGAAACATACGTAAACATAATTAAACATACAGGGAATATACATTAACAAACATAGCCTATGTATCTTAATGGCAAAAAGATTATGAAAGTCCATACTTAAGTTCAAATTGAACCTACAGGAGGAGTATGGATGGAAAACAATTCAGATGGTATTATTCGCAGAGGAATCAATATATCTTTCATTTATATGAATGGAAAAAGAGAGAAAGAGAGAAAGAGAGAAGGAGAAGGAGAAAAAAATGAAATCATATTTAACAGATCCATGCTACGAAGATAACATGCAAGTGATAATATCCCGTGCTGGTAGTTTGTGAGCCAAGAATCACTATGCTGTCCTTTCTGAACTGAAAATGCAAGATAGAGGTGGATATTTATTCTAGAAATAAAAGCAAAGCTATCACAATATCTTATATCCTGTAGGAGCAGCAATCAGTTGGTGCTGGAATATATAACATTATAATTATTGAGTTTTATTATTGCTATTAGATGTATTATTAGATGAATTATTGCTATTAGATGTATACAATCAAGTACATAGGCAAGGCATCTCCATAGACGATCATTGGCAGTAGAATAGGTCTTAATTAAGAGCTTAATGACTTTAAACATGACACTATTATAGGATGCTACTTTTGCTACAAGTTAGTTTGTGAAATTTCTGCCCTGCTAGATCTGCACGGTCGATTGTAAGTGCTATTATTGGAAAGTGAAAGTATCTAAGAGTAACAACAGAACAGCAAAACAATTGTATACCTAGCACACTAATACAGTGGGTCCTCTGCTTGGTGAATGCACTAAAGAGTTCCAGACTGCATCTGGAGGCAAAATCGGCACAAGCACTTTGAGTTGCAAAATTCATGAAACGGGTTTCCATAGCCAAGCAGCTGCACAAGCCAAAGATCCCTGTATGCAATGCCATAAATCAGCTGGAGTCATGTAAAGCACATTGCCACTGGACTCTGGAACAGTGAAAACGTGTCTTCTGGAGTCATGAATCACAGAAGTCTGATAGATGAATCTGGGTTTGGCAGATCCTACCTACTGGAATGCATAAAGCCTACTGTGGTACTCTAAATGGGCCCTCAGGTCCAGCGAACAGTACCACATACATTTTACATTTGTATGCTTCCAACTTTGTTGCTGGAACACAAAAGGGCCTGTTCAAGCATAACAGGAACAAAAGTTTTAGATTTTAGAAAAGCTGACTTTTCTAAAATGAGAATATGTATAGAGGAGTCATTATCAGACTGGGACAATTTAAATGGCGTTCATTAATAAACTAAACATAGAAAAATTGGAAATTCTTTTTTTAAATATTCCCATACAAAAAATTCAAACTATACAACATGAATATAAATTTAAAGGAACATCACAAGAACTTAATTACTTAGGTCTTACATTAACAACAAAAATATAACACATGATGGAAAGAAATTTTCTTTCCTGTTTTCAAGAGACTAATCATCTGTTAAAAAAACTGGAAAAATACTATCATGGGTTGGCAGAATAAATATAATAAACTCCTATATATATTACCTAAATGGACTTACTTGTTTAGACATCTCCCTCTAAAAATACCAATTCCATGGTTAAATATGATACAAACCTCTTAATAATTTTATCAATAATGGTAAAAAATGCAGACTAGGAATTAAACTTATCACAAAAAACGAATGGAGGAGGATTGAACTATTTTAGAATTGCGCGCGCATACGAGGCATGCATGATAATTCATATATACAATGTACCATTAGAATCCAATTTGACTCAACAGATGGTTTAAAATTGAACTATATCTCTCTGGTATTAAACATTTATCAACTTGTATATGGGAATTCCAATCTAAACTTAAGATAAAGATCCATCTAGGTAATAATACCATAGTTAAAGACATCATACATGAATGGTTCAAAATTAAGAAAAAACTCGGGCTTAAAAAAAAAAAAACTAAATACAGTGGGTCTGAACATTATATAACTTAACCTTCTGGATATTTCTTTGGTGAAATGGAAAAACACAGGTATTGAGACACTTAAAGACATCCTAATTGATAACTCTATAAAACCGTATGATCAATTAGTACATCAATTTCGACTACTATTAACAGAGGTATTTTCTTATATAAGGTTTAAAAAATTTCTAAGATATGCACTGTATAAAGCTGATCCCAATATCCATAAAAAAATAAGGGCAAATATTTAATGGGAAAGAAATTAAGAAAATTGCGACGAAAATACATGAGGTATTTAAAAAGTTAGATGAAGTAGACGTCACCAACATTATCTCTAGATGGTCTAAAATTACACGGACACAGATTACAAAAAAACTGGCAAAATGCAATATCATTAACCAATAATATTATACATTCGATCTCAATTAGAGAAAACTACTTCAAAGTCTCAAACCAATGGTATTTGATTCCGACTAAATTAAGCTCCATGTTTCCTGGAACATCAGAGATCTGTTGGAGATGCAATAGAGAAAGGGGAGACTATATACACATATGGTGGTCATGTAGGCTGGTTAAACAGTTGTGGGATATGGTCTTTGACCTATTCACATAACTCACGGAATTTAAAGTAAATAAGTCTCCTGAAATAGCTCTCCTCCATCTTTTTCCACCTACTCTCTCTATTGAGAGTATAAAGTGCGTCCCATTTCCCAATAAAGTGCGTCCCATTTCTATGGACGCACTTTAAAAAACAATCATACCAATTAGCATGGGTTAGTCAGACTCTTTCAAGAAGAGCAGCAATTTATGAGGAATGGACCCTAAAACTAAATAATTGTTAAAACCTACCATCAAAAAAAAAAAAAAACCCGGCCTCCTCTCTCTCTTTTTCTTCCTTCTCTCTTCTTATATCTTAAATAAAAATTTGAAATTAAATGGCGTTCAGGATAAATGGGATTATGTAAAAGCTGTATTATTGAAGATAACAGAAAATTGTATTAGGCTGGTCAGTAAGAGTAAAAAAATAAAGAAATCGTTGTGGTACTCTGCAGAAGTGGCCAAAATCGTAAAAGACAAGAAGTTAGCCTTTAGTAGATATAAAAAATGAGGAAGATAGACAGATCTATAAAATTAGGCAGAAAGAGGCAAAGAAAGTTATAAGATCTGCCAAATCACATGCAGAAGAGTGAATTGCCCTCTCAGTAAAAAATGGAGATAAAACACTAAAAACAAAAGGATTGTATGTAGAAGAGGATAAAGGTTTAGCTGACTGCCTCAATGAATATTTCTGTTCAGTTTTTACAAATGAAAATGAGGGAATGGGACCTCAGTTGGGAAATTGACTGAATCATTTGAAATATGTGAGTTTATCGAGGCGGCGGTTCTGCTTCAGTTGTCTAAGGTAAAGACAATAAGTGGATGGGGCCTGATGGGATACACCCCAAGTTATTAAAAGAGCTTGGCGGTGTACTAGCAAAACCGTAAACTGATTTATTTAACGAATCATTGGTAACGGGAGTCGTCCCAGAGGACTGGAAAATAGTGAATGTTGTGCCCATTCACAAAAAAAGCAGTAGGGAGGAGTCGGGCAACTACAGGCCAGTTAGTCTTACATCTGTAGTGCGGAAATTAATGGAAACTATGTTAAAGGAAAGGATCGTTGAACATCTGAAGTCACATGGGTTTCAAGATCAAAAACAACATGGGTTTTCCTCAGGAATATCATGCCAAACGAATCTCATTGATTTTTTTTTGATTGGGTGACTTTAAGATTAAGTCTTGTAGGGTTGTATGGCGTATATTCAGAACAAGGTCTTGTTACCAGTGGGATACCTCAGGGATCTGTGCTTGGACCCATTCTCTTTAATATTTTTATTAGTGATAGTGACGACACAAATATTTGCAACATGTTCCTGGAGGAAGAAGCCAAATGGCAAACGATCTAGGTAAACTGGAAAAATGGTCAGAGCTGTGGCAATTGGCATTTAATGTGGATAAATGCAAAGTAATGCACCCGGGGCATAAAAACCCAAGGGCAGAGTATAGAATATTTGATACTGTCCTAACCTCAACGTGTGAGGAAAGGGATTTAGGGGTAATTATTTCTGAGGATTTAAAGGTAGGTCGACAATGCAGTAGAGCAGCAGGTAATGCTAGCAGAATGCTTGGTTGTATAGCAAGAGGTATTAGCAGTAGAAAAAGGGAACTGCTCATGCCATTGTACAGATCACTGGTGAGACCTCACTTGGAGTATTGTGTACAGTACTGGAGACTGTATCTCCAGAAGGATATAGAAATGTTGGAGAAAGTTCAGAGAAGCGCTACTAAAATGGTTTATGGATTACGAGATAAACCTTACCAGGACAGGTTAAGGGATCTTAACCTATATAGCCTGGAAGAAAGACGTGACAGGGGGGATATGATAGAAACATTTAAATACTTAAAGGGAATCAACAAGGTAATGGAAGATAGTTTATTTAAAATGAGAAATACTACCACAACAAGAGGTCATAGCCATAAGCTAGAGGGGCAAAGGTTTAATGGTAACATCAGAAAATATTATTTTACGGAAAGGGTAGTGGACGCATGGAATAGCCTTCCAGCTGAAGTGGGAGATGTTAATACAGTAAAGGCATTTAAGCAAGCATGGGATAGGCATAAGGCCAAGCTAGACATAGGATAAGGGCAGGTACTAAAGCAAAGTACTCAGAGGTTGGGCAGACTGGTTCTTATCTGCCGTCACTTTCTATGTTTCTAACTGTGCATATGTGCACAATGTAAGGTCTATAGGGACATGCTTTGACAAGTTTGACGTGGAGAAACTCTGATTGCATGTACAGAGCATTGACGTTATCCTCAATGATGGCACTGTGAGCCAAGCTTTCTTGTTCAACATCCTCACAAACACTGAATGGGCACAAATTCACACAGACACACTCCAAAACCTTGTGGAAAGCCTTCCCAGAAGAGTGGCCACAAAGGGGGAGGGATGCAGCATAATGATCATGGTTTTGGAATGGGATGTCCAACAAGCTTATTTAGGTGTAATGGTCAGGTGTCCACATACTTCTGGTCACATAGTGTATATGACCACTAACAGATGAAGTGAATAACACTGATAATCTTGCTATCATGGCACCTGCCAGTGGGTGGGATATATTAAGCAGCAAGTAAACATTTCATCCTCAAAGTTGATGTGTTAGAACCAGGAAAAATGGGAAAGCGTAAGGATCTGAGCGACTTTGACAAGGGTCACGTTTTGATAGCTAGACGACTGGGTCAGAGTATCTCCAAAACTGCAGCTCTTGTAAGGTGTTCCCAGTCTGCAGTGGTCAGTACCTACCAAAAGTGGAAAAGGAAGGAAAAGCGGTGAACCGACGACAGGGTCAAGGGAAGCCAAGGCTCACTGATAAACATCAGGGGTGAACGCTGGCCTGTGTGGTCAAACAGACAAGCTACCGTAGATCAAATTGCTGAAAAAGTTAATGCTGGTTCTGATAGAAAGGTGTCAGAACGCAACGTGCATCTTGGTTTGTTGCATATGGGGCTGCGTAGCTGCAGCCCAGTCAGGGTGCCCTTGCTGACCCATGTCCATTGTTCTGGGCATTTGAGCATAAAAACTGGACCATGGCGCAATGAGAGAATGTGGCCTGGTCTGATGAATCATGTTTTCTTTTAGATCACTAGGATTGCTGGGTGCGTGTGTGTTGCTTATCTGGGGAACCCATTGCACCAGGATGCATCCATAGAGGCTCGCCTCACAACTTAAAGAATCTGCTGCCAACATCTTGGTGCCAGATACCACAGATGTCTAGTGGAGTCCATGCCTCAACAGGTCATGGCTGTTTTGGTGGCACAAATGGGACTTAATATTAGGCAGGTGGTCATAATATTATGTCTGATCGGTATTTATATCCACACCTAAAAACATTTTCTCACCATATTACCACCATAACCAGTTTATCAATTTTGAACAAATTTGAATTTCTGTATGTAAATGACAAAAAGTTAAAGGTAGAGAATGTTGGTCCTTTATTATCTGAAACTGGAAATTTGGTTAGTGAGGACAGAGAGAAAGCAGACATCTTAAATGCTTTTTTCCTTCGGTTTATACCAAGGAAGAACCAATGACGGTGCCCCTGCTGGCTAATTTTAAGGAACCGTTGGAGCAAACATGGGATTGGCTGACACAAGAAAGTACTCAAGCAATTAAATACTGTTAAGGTAGACAAGGCCCCTGGACCAGATGGTATACACCCAAGGGTACTGAAGAAGCTAAGCCTAATTCTGGCCCAACCATTATTACTAATCTATAAGGATTCTTTCAGCTCAGGCATAGTTCCATTAGATTGGCGAAAGGCAGAAGTTGCCTATATTTAAAAAGGTCAATCTCAACCGGGCAGTTGCATAGGGTAGACCAACTTCATAAAAATGTCCCTGTTGGTGTAATGGTCAGGTGTCCCAATACTTTTGTCTACATAGTGTACCTTATAGTATATCAGTCTGATGCACAAAAGTATCATATTATCAGAAATAAACCATAAAAGGGCTGCCTAGTAAATTATCTATACTTCCAAACTTATTATATGAGGTAATCATATTTATGTTTGTGAATAATACCATATATTCACTCACTAGATGGAACACATAATTCCAACGACTGATGTATAGGTGCTACATGGACTGGAATTTATAGTATCATACGTATACTAACCCTTTATGTGCCTTTTCATAAGCCATGGAGAGAATGAGACACTGCAAAAGGATGTGTGGGTTGGAATTTAAGGTACCGCAAAGCAGATAAGTTCAAGGATAGAAACACGTCAGTACACCTCCTACATATTCACATTTAGGAGGAAGAATACTTTATCTGGACCTTAATTTTATAGTCCCTTTTCTAGGAGCTCAGATTGTAATGTATAAAGGTGATTATAAATATTATGGTACCAATAACAATAGTATAAACTGACAAAAGACTTGTTATCCATTTTGTGCACTATAGAGCAGCGCTTTTTCATATACTGTATGTTCCGGCATATAAGACGACTTTTTAACCCATGAAAATCTTCTCAAAAGTCAGGGGGTCGTCTTATACGCTGGGTGCTCAAACTTACCGAGATGGACTGGAGAATCACCATTCCCCACGAAGCCCCTAAAACTGTAGCGTATCTCTAGGGGAGGGGCGAGCGGAGAAGCCGCCTCCCCTGGGCCAGTCTTCAGGGCCGCTCCAAGGTAGGTGCAAGATCGTGATCTCCCCAACATTAGGGAGCTCGAGGTATGGCACTTCAGACCTCAGCTTCCGTGCTCCCTAATCACTACGCGCCGGCTATTGATGCCGAGCGCGGGGATGACATCATATCCCACAACTGGATGGAAGATAGAAGATGAGAAAGGTAAGAGATGGGGAGAAAGAGGTGTAAGTGCAGTGTATGTGTATATATGTGTGTGTAAGGTCAGTGTATATGTATGGTCAGGTGTGTGTAAGAGCAGTGTAGGTATTTGTGTTTGTAAGCTGGTGTGTGTATATATGTGTGTGTGTAAAGGCAGGAGTGTGTGGTGAGGGCAGTGTATAAATGTGTATGTATGGACAGGCGTATGTTAGTATGTGTAGATATATATATATGTGTATGTGTGTGTGTATGTATGTATGTATATATATGTCTGTGTATAGGCAGTGTATATGTATGGACAGGTGTGTGTAAGGGCAGTGTATGTGTATATGTGTGTTTGTAAGCTGGTGTGTACATGTATATGTGTGTAAAGGAAGGGGTGTGTGAGGGCAGTGTATGTTAGGGAGAGCTGAGCCACCCAATCCAAGCAGGCTTTGTATACAACAACCAGCCAATCATCGGTAAAGTACATCGCTTGCCGTGATTGGCTGGTTGTTGTATACTGGGTAGAGGGGTAGTCTTATACGGCGAGTATAGCCCAAACTCTATATTTTAACTGGAAAAGTTGGAGGTCATCTTATACGCCCAGTCGTCTTATACGCCGGAAAATAAGGTACTTAAACAAATCAGGTGTACAAGCTGGGACTCCTTTGTTGGGGTGTATGGCCAGAACTGTGGAAGGGGTTGGGTGAATGGCAAGACTGCCCATCTGTTTTAACCGAAGAACCATCCCGCAGGGCTCAGCTTCAGAGCAATGGCCAGGTGGAAGCTGTAATGGAGTTCTGAGCTGTTGACAAGCTCACTGTGCTGGTTAGAGGACATAAGAGGATGCCCTCAACTGGACCATGATCCCCACTACCTGCAAAAGCAGGACAGCTAAGTGGGACACAAACAGCTTGTTTTCTTCTTATTTATTTTTTTATAACGATTAATATTTTATAGCGCTCATTTAACGAACCACTTTCAACAAAATTTACTGTAGAAACTAACATATTACATTTTAAAACGAGAAGAGGGAGCATTTCTGTGATTTTTTTTATTAAGTGACATAAAAAAACTATAACTATACTGATAAAAGGCACCAGATTTTACTCAGCCACATGCTACATTTTACAGCCCTCTAGATGCCACTGTGATCCAGCTGTCTGCTTCATCAGTGGAAATGTTTACAATGAAGTCTGATAAGATAGAACTCTTGCACTTATAATGAGTTCACAGTTAACGACAATGACCACTGGATCCCCTAAAGAGTATTCGTGCTAAGCTCTTTTCATAAACTTTTTTCAATGCCAAAAAAGGAATATAACTTGTAAGGCAAAAACGCTGCAGTTTTGGTCAGCAAAGAAAAGTTTAACCTCTGTCCTCATTTGCTTTTATATATAAATTAATATAGAGTATAAGTAAAGCAGTAGTCCTACAAGAAAAATTAAAACAAATATGAATTAAATATATTTGGGTCTCCGAACAAACATAATTGACCATCACTCAGTACTTCTTTAAAGAAATATGAAATAAAATATTTGTGAAATGGAAAAATATCAAGTGTGTATGTGTGTGAAATAGAATGAAACAGAGAAGTGCATGAAATTGTAAGTAATCTAATTCATATGATCATTAACATACACTGCTGGTAGAACGAGCTTTGTGGATGGGTGTTCGAGGACAATGGATCTAGGGCACCAGAAACTCTATTCATAGTCACACATAAGGTCACAGTCATAAACTGTCCTATTTTTCATGATAACATTTTTCACTGTGATTAAAATGCGGACTACGACCCATAGAAACTTATTCTTAAAGGGACCCTCCAGTGCCTCATGAAGACCCAACTAAGAATGCATATTAAAGTACATTCATTTGAGCAGGGCCCTCCTCACCTGTTTCTGTATCTACCATTTTTACAGTGGTACAGAATCTGATGTTGCTATCTAAAACAATAAATAATAAATAATATACCTGCTTTAGATGAAAGAAAAAAATCTTTAGAAAAAGTTATCTTTAGGGAAAGCTGTAGCTCTAGAGCTACAGTACACTGTACCCTCAGCCAGCAACAATATCTGGTCTAGGCCTGTTACAATGGATGTCTCTGATCTCCCCATTTACACAATGGGGGCTGTGCTGATCCAGTTCAGGCTCCATAGGATGCAATGCGCATTTAAGATACAGAGTGCTGTGATATAAGATCATATAACAATGCTCCGCAGCCAGGATGGTGGCCATTGAGGGGACAGCAGAAGGTGGTGCACTGGGTCAAAGGTAGTGGTGCATTTAGGTTTTGTGCTGCGCTTGGCCTGACTAAACCCACACATTCTCTAATCTTAATTTGCCCGACCCCTTCCTGTCCAGGCCACACCTCTTCCACTGTAGGCTCCACCTTTTCCTTTTTGAGCTCCATCTCTGTATATTAAGCATGGAAACAGAGTACCTACTTGGTTGTTTTGTGCACCATTTATCTATTATTTAAAGAGATAATATTTAATATAACTAATACATTCGATAAATTCAAACCATTTTCACCAAGATCAGTCATCCATGTCAACTATGCTAGAAAGATCATAGATGCTCAAATTGGTTGAATTAGCCCATGTTCAATCCATGACATGAGCATGATGCATATAACAACCAATGTTACTGTACATTCACACATCATTTGCACCATATATACAGTGCCATATTTGTGCCCAAACTGCTTAATTGTGCCAGCATTGTCCAGAAAAAGTCTAACATGTTGTGCCTAAACAGTTTACCGGTCCCATCTTTGTGCCCAAACAGCTTTACATTTTTTGTATCCAAATAGCTTAACAGTGTCCTATTTGTCCACAAATAACTGAACATAGCTAACCTTGTGCCCAAACAGCTTAGCATTGTCATATTGTGCCAAACAGCTTCCCAGTGCTATCTTTGTCCCAATAGCATCCCAGTGCCAACTGTGTCCCATGCTCATACTTATACATACACATTCATGTGGACACATACATATATGCTCACAATTTTGGACCGGCCTGGGGGCAGCCTGCCTCTGTGGTATATCACCTGCTCCTTTGGCACTTCCGCAAAAAGGTGGAGCTTTCAGGCACACCCTCACCCCAGAGGCTTTCCCTGTAACTCTGCCTTTTTGCATAAGTTCATTGAGAGGACAGTATTTTACATAGGTTTGAGGAGAAAGAGAGGTGCAGAAACGCATGGAAACCTAGTACCTACTGTACATTGTTGTTTTGTGCACCATTTCAAATGTTTTATCTATTATCTAACAGATAACCATTTAACCGTTTTCACCAAAATCAGTCATTTGTGTCAACTATACTAGAAGGATAACAGATGCTCAGATTGGTTGATTTACCCTCCCTCTTAATTACATGATTTAACAAAGCTTCAAAGTTGCAAATCAATAGTCTCTTAGGCCCAACAGGCCAGAACTTAATTTTGAACTTTAGTTTAAAAATGGCACTCATTGAAGTCTAACTAAACATCTCCAGCCAACAAGGCCAAGACTGCTCTCTCCATCAACTTGAAAACACACGTATCGATGGCTTCCAACCTCATTATGACTAATTCTCCTTCACTGTATTCTAGCAGTTATAACTGATATAATAATACAGAAAGCAAGTAATTTAATGATCGGGGGAAAAAAAACAATTAATGAAATAGCAGTTTTGCTTTTTGGTTGTGATTTTTTTCCCTCTATGGTTCCTCGTTTAATGATTACTTGTCTATAAGACCTAAAGTCTCATTTAAGCGACTTTTGGTCTCTCAATCTTTTCCTTTTTTGCAGGCATTTCCAGATAAATGCCAGTAATTTGGCCAGGTCTAACTCGCAGAAGGAGCAGCAAGCACAGATGGTACTAATGCATAAATGTAATCTAGCAAAAGGATGCCAGCGCCAACCTAGAAAATGTTCCAAATAACTGCAGTGCACTTACAGGCATACAGCAATTGGCAAGGTTATAGCTGAGATTTGTGAGAGCTTGCCATTCCCCAGTCAACAATAGAAATTCTAAAAACAAATGAGCATATTTTATTTAGTTACCACTTCATGGATTGCATGACAATGTTATGTTTTAACAGGCCACAGGTAAGCCTGCAGAAATGCAGTACTGTTAAATAGCCAATTAAATAAATAATTACTTATACTTGTTTGTTCTTAACCTTGCTTTGTTTTACAAAAAAAACCCAAATCAATTAATTTAAGGAATTAACTTTTGTTAGTGTGATTTTATTTTGGGAAGTGGTCGTATTAACCATATTGATCTTTTAGCTCCCAAACAACCAAACAAATCCAAAGCTTAGGTCAGATCACTGTACTCAGAAGATTTTGCTGAACACATATTGCGGGGTTGTTTGGCAGTTACACATACCAGCTTCTAAATTCATACCTTAAGTACTATGTGTGTTAACCCCCTCCCGCAAGAAAAAAAATTAATACCACAAACTTTGACCACAAAGGCTGGTGGTAAAATTAGTACATGGAAATGGTTAAAATATCAGCATTTGAAATACCCTGGGGTGTTGAATTGCTCTGGTTCAAAGATGTCCCAAATAGTGCATTGGGCACAGGATCACTAAATACAAAATGTCAAAGTTCAACACTGAAAAATGCGCACCTCCCATATGTGGCCTTTTACCCCCCAAACACCCAGGCAATCCAATGCATGGGTAGTATTACTGTACTCAGGAGATGTTACTTAACACATATTGGGGTATTTGACAGTGACCAGGAGCTGTAAATTCATACCTGAGGTACTATGTGCATAAAAAATACAATTACTTTGTCAAAGGCTGGTGGTGAAATGAGTGCATGGAAATGGTTAAATACCAGCATTTAAAAAAGTGACATATGCCAGGGGCTGTATATTCATACCTGAAGCACAGTGTGTGAAAAACAAACAAACATACTATCACAAAGTTTGACTGGAACTGGAAAATCCCATAATGTAACATCAATGACCTTGTTGCACGTTGGCCTTGTTGTATCACCTACCTGATGGACAAATGTGTGGTTTTGGCATTATTTATGGAAATGTAAGAAAGTTTGTCAGTCTTGTTTCTATAATGCAGCCACTATTTGCTATGATAAAACCAAAAAAATGTTTAAACTGTAACGTCTCATTGTGGCTAGCCCTTCACCCTCATGAAACCCACACCACCAGGAGTAGAGAGTTACTGGGAACCCAACTCTGGAAAGTCCCCAGGTATAGTTATGAAATATAGAGTATAATAATTACGTTTCTAAAGAACATACATGTTATAGAGGGAAAAAATGCCTGAAGTTTTGTTAACAGTGTGTTTTTTGCAGTTGTGGGCTGCCATTCCCAGTATACTAGCCTGTGTTGAGTGTTATATGCTTTAGTCTGTAGAAGCCCAAATGCAAGCCGTTGGCTTGTTTTTTAAAAAAGCATGCATTTTGTTTTGCTATCACTAAACAATAGCTCATTGTACCTAATCAGCCTTTGCATTGTACGATGTCAAAAGCACTTACTGCACAAGTGAAGATCTATGTTTCTTTTGCCACACACAATAAACTTTTAGTGTCTTCACATGATATGCATCACTCCACTCCATCTCAAGAGACACTTTCTGTCTCTGTATGATTATCTCCATCATCTAACAAGGTCACTTCTGAGAAGTCTAAGAATAGATGGTACTGTGATATATAAACCTCTGTTTTAACTCTCTCTGGCACAAACAGGAATTGTCCTGAATAGCATAATGGAAACATGCTTTCAATCATATTAAATTTACAAGATTGTCCTTTAGGCTTCTGTTAAAGAATATAAAAAATGCTGGCAGATTCCGCAGCGCTGTTAAAATCACACACAATAACAAACTGATACAAAGGAGAAGAGGGCCCTGCTCTTGCGGTTTTACAATCTAGTCGGTGGTTGAGGGGGAAGTGAGATGATATGTTGAAGCTGTTGATTATTCAGATGGCTTGAATTATGATGATGGCTGAGAGTATTGGGAAAGAATGCTGTACGTTTCTCGGAAGAGGTGGGATTTTAGAGAGGTTTTGAAAGTTGCGTACGAGGTAGAAAGTCTGACACAACAGGGAAGGGAATTCCACAGGAGTGGTGCGGCGCAGGTGAAATCCTGAATACGGGAGTGGGAAGAGGTAATAACAGTAGAAAATCTAGCTGCAGCGGTAAGGATGGATTGAAGCGGTGAAAGGCGGGAGAGGGGGAGACCGGTTAGTAGGGAGTTGCAATAATCCAAGCAGGATATCACAAGGGAGTGGATTACTAACATGTTTTTCAGGTGAAGGTGGCAAATTTGCTAAGGGACTGGATGTGAGGGATGAAGGAGAGAGCAGAGTCAAAGGTGACACCAAGGCAGCGAACCTGGTCTGTTGGTTGGATAGTGGAGTTGTCGAGGAAATGTCAGGAAATGTGGACAGAGCAGACGGCAGGACTACCATGAGTTCGGTTTTAGAGATATTGAGCTTTAGGTAACGGGACACCATCCATGATGCAATTCCTAATAGACAGGCGGTGAGGCGAGTTATAGAAATATAGATTAGGGTGTCATCTGTATATAGGTGGTACTGGAAGCCAAAGGAAGATATGAGTTGTCCGAGGAAAGAAGTGTAGATGGAGAATAACAACGGCCCAAGAACTGAGCCCTGGGGAACACCAATAGATAGCGGTAGGGGAGTGGAGTGAATGAGACACTAAAAGTACAGTCAGAGAGATAGGATTTAAGCCATGAAAGAGCCGTATCATGGATGCCATGAGCACGGAGGGTTTGTAGGAGGAAGGGATAGTCGATTGTGTCAAAGGCTGTACAGAGGTCCAAGAGAATAACCAGTGAGAAGTGGCCTTTTGTTGTAGCTGCAAGGAGGTCATTAGTAATTTTCGTAATTATCTGTTGAATGCTGTGGACGGAAACCAGTTTGTAGAGGGTCAACTAGAGATTTTGTTAACTGTAATTTTCAGCAGTTTGGAAGCTAGCAGGAGAAGTGAAACTGGACGGTAGTTTGATGGGTATGTGGGATCAAGGGAAGGTTCCTTTAGGATAAGGTAGATGATGGCATGTTTGAATGAGGATGGGAATACACCAGAGGAAAAGGAGAGATTAAAGATGTGGGTTAGTGTTGGGCTAAGGACACTAGAGAGGGATGGTAGGAAGGTGTGGGGTTGAGGGGACAGGTAGTGAGGTGGGAGGACAACAGGAATTTGGAAACGTCAATGGGTGCGATTGGGCTCAAGCAGGTGAGGAAGGAGGAAGGTTGAGGTACCATATGATTGACACTATGGGGGAGGATGTTATCCCTGAAGGTGTACATTTTCTTATTGAAGCAGGTAGCAAGCTCTTGGGCAGAGAAGTTGGAGGGCAAGGGAGGTGCTGTGGGACAGAGAAGGGTGTTAAAAGTGGAAATATATGTTTAGGGTTATGGGAAAGAGGTGATTAATGAAATAAAATATGTTTGTTTAGAGAGATGGAGGGCCGATGTAAAGGAACGGAGCATGAGTTTGTAGTGAGTGAAGTCTTCAGGTGAACGAGACTTCCTCCATAGGCACTCAGCGATACGTGAACACGTGTCTGTGTGGAATGTCATGGCTGAGGTGGAGGGCGTGGGGGATTGGGTACAGTTACAGGGACAACCATATCTAGGGCTGAGGCTTGTGTATGGTTATACTGAGCTGTAGCTGCGTCAGGACAGGAGGAGGATATACTTGAGAGGAGTGGCCTGAAGTGTATCTGTAAGCTGTGGAGTGTTTAGGTTGTGGAGGTTACGGTAGGTTTGTGGTGATTTTTTGGGTAGAGAGGGTGTGGGAGGTATGTCAAGATTAAATGTTAGCAGGCTGTGATCAGACAGACAGAAGGGAGAGTTGGAGAAATGAGATGCATGCCCCCCAACTATCCCGATTTAGGCGGGACAGTCCCGATTTTGGGGCTCTGTCCCGCTTTGCAGAGGCAGAGGAAGGGTGAGGCGAGGTCTGTACTCACCTCAGGTGCAGCTGCGGGGGGGGCATATACGCCCTCCCATACACCACTCTGCCTCTCTCCCGACTCCCTGGTGTTTTGTGAACCTCTGTTGCTGACATAGTAGCCCCAGCGGAAGTGAGGGGGAGTAACAGAGGCTGTCTGTGCGCATCGGGCAGACCCCCACCAGCTGACAGAGAGGATGACCCTCTGCAGGAGACCTCGATTCTCTGTCAGTCGGAAGTGGAGGCGGAAGTTGTCTGTGCGCATCTCATGGACACCCACCGGCTGACAGTAAGGGGAATCCAGGTCCCCTCTGTATGAGGTCGGATTATATAAGGAGAGGAGTTTTTTCGAGCATTTGCTCTGAAAAAAACTTTTATAATCGATAAAAATCGATGCGACTAATCGATAATGAAAATCGTCAACGATTTATTAACCCTTAGGGCCACACATCCTGCAGTAATGTCACACGATCGCTGTGATTACTCATCACAGCGATTGTGTGACCGTTACTGCAGATGCTCTGCCTCTCTCCTCCATCTGAGAGAGAGAGAGCATCCTGCAGAGCAGAAAAAAAATCAGTACATAACCACCCAAATACTTAAATTAACCCTTTCCTCCCCACGATCTTTAAAAAAAACTAAAGAAAAAAAACACATACCCTGTGCCAAAAATCCTCAGCAACACAGACGTGTTGTTGGAAAAAGTGCACAAAATTAGAGCAACAGCTGACTTTGGCAGTGATTGGTGGCAAAATGGTTGCATGAAAATTGTCCAAATGCTCTTTATGAGATATTAGGGGTTGTCTGCTTTACAGAAATATATACTTTTATGGGGGTATTTATAATTAGGGGGGTGCTAAACAGCCCCAAATGAAACATAGGTCTACTAAAGCAAAATGTGAAAATTTCACGTTTGGAATCTATAACGCGCATGGTCCCGTTTGTGCCCTGCAATTTCCAGAAAACCACAAAAAAACTAGGCATGTGGGGTATTTCCGTAATCAGGAGAGGCGGCTGAACAATTTAGGATAGATTTCTCTGCCGTAACACATACCCTGTACAAAAAATCCTAAGAATACTAGAAAATACTAAGACGATTGGTGAAAAAAGTGCAGGAACTAATTTCTGTGGCCACCTTTGACAGTGATTGGTGGCCAAATACCTGCATGTAGAGTGCCCTAATACCCCTGATAAGATAGCCTGGATTGTCTGCTTTACAGAAATATATACCTTTGTGGGTGTTTTTGTTTTATTTGTTTAAAATTAGAGTTGCAGTCCCATCATACCTAATGTAAAAATTTAACGGCTTTGTATAAAGTAATGTACACCTTATAGTATGTTGCCTATATGTGCTGGGAAAATATGGAAAATCTATATAAATTAGGTATTTCTGAAATCAGGACACCTGAATTGATAAATCTGGATGGAATTTTCTGTCACTTTACCTAATTTTGTGAGGATTCAGAGGGAAAATGAAAAAAAATAGGTGTTTTTTTTCTAATTTTTGCTAGTTTTTACTAAATTTCTAATTCTAAATTTTCAGCTAATCATCCAACTATGGTATCAAAAGAAAGCTCTATCTCTCCTTGAAAAAACAATATATAGTTTACATGGGTAAAATATTCACAAGAAAAGAGAATAATCGCTGGGCCGAGGCTGTTTTAACACTTTTGCGGTGCTCGTGGTTGTGGGGTTTTTTTTAATTACAAAAATTGTGCTTCAGGTATGGATTTACAGCTCCTGGTGTATGTCACTTTCAAACAAGACCCCAATATTATTATTATTTGTTTTATATAGCGCCATCTAATTCCGTAGCGCTGTACAATGGGTAGACAAGACATAACAAGTAGCATGTAACATAACAAATTGACAGAGACAACAGGTGAGGAGGGCCCTGCTCAAAACAGCTTACAATCTATGTGTTCAGCAACATCTCCCGAGTACAGTGATACCCCCCACATGCTTGGCTTGTCGGGTTGTTTGGGAGGTAAAATGTCACATTTAGGAAGTGCGCATTTTTTAACTTGGAACTTTTATATCTCGTCCTACTAATGTATAGCTCCAGGCATACGTCACACACGTCACGTCAAACAACACCCCAATATGTGTTCAACGACATCTCCCGTGTACAGTGATACCAACACCAGACAAACCCAGTGATTGGGTTTGTCTGGTGTTTGGGGGCTAAAAGGGCACATTTGGGATGTGTGCTTTTTTTTCTATGCCTATGCCTTATCTATGTCTACGCCTATGCATATGCCTCTGAACCCAGCCACTCCAACCCCATTAAACCATTAATTTTTTTTTTATTTTTTTTTTAATTAGACATCTATATCAAGATTTTTGGGAAGATAACATCGCTTATTTTAGCACTTGCTCATAATAATAAACTTTATTTTTTATTTATTCTTTTTGGACTTTTTTTTTTTTAATTTAGCTGGAACTGGATGGTTCCTCTGATGCATAATTATTTTTAAATGTTACCACTTTATTTTTTCTTAAATATTTTACTAATAGAAATATTTTACTGATTAGAAAGCTGGGTTCCACTGACTTGCATGGTTGAATGCATTACCTGCATTCAACCTGAAAGCGCAGCCAAAGTTGTCATGACCAGGTCGGTCACAGCGCGTCCCGGGGTGAGTGTTCAGTGTTGCTGAATTGTTGATCGCCTCCTAAACTTTTAAAACGGGCATCTGCTCCCATACAGTGTATGGCGGATGTCAATGCTCCGGGGAGGGGCCAGACATAGCCCTTGATCTCGGTGTTGCTGAATGCCTCGACATTGAGGCATTACAGTAACAACGTTTAAGCGAAGAAAGCTTAAAGCTTGTTTAATGAAATGACATACCAGGCATGTCATTGGTCGTTACCTGACCATTTGGGTCTGACATCATTGGGCGTTAAGGGGTTAATAAATCCTAAATTGCAAGTCATTAATACAGACAAAAGTGGACACTGCTGTAGCAGCTGCCTTTATCCTGGGTGGGCTGGCCCCACCTGCCACCCTCCAGTCTCCAAGGAATTGTGACTGGACAGAGCATTAGGCTAGTACAGCAGGTAAAGTCTCTACAAATACTAATAACTCATCATTTAAGCTGCCTATGTCATAATCCTTTATGTCCTGAGACTACATAGCACCAGCAAAAGCCTGAAAAATGGCAGGCTTTTAAATCTTCCTTTGGTGGGCTATCATTAATATGCCAAAATGGCAGCGTAGTTTATGAAAAGTATTTTTTTCTGGACTGTACTTGTGAAAAACAAATTGAGACAAGGCAGAAAATCCATCAACTGGCAGTAGAGAGATATCTGTCAAATAATGTCTAAAATAAATGTTTGCTTTTAAAGTCACACTGCCATAAAACATCTTTAAATAACACATCTTCATTTGTAAAGGTGAAACCAAAATAAAATATTGTAATTGTAAATTATTTTGACTGCAGTTAAAAACAAAAGCTTACAACCTCGAGAATTATCAGTGAAAGATCACCCCTGGGTCTGTGTTTAATATTAGAGTTGATGTTTGGAGATGGTGAGATTGTGGTGGCATGTGGCTAGGGGGCTGGGTGGGTCCTGGAACACCTTGGGGTTACCCTACATGCAAGTAGGGCGTATGGCGTCTCTCTACATGCAAGCCTGTGTGTGTGGAGAGTTATGGGACTGTTATGGTCATTGACCACTCACATTGTTTCACTGCTCTTTGTTTCTTATCGTCTTTGTTGAACTTAATAAAGCTGCGTCCAAATACATGTCTCATTGCCCCCACATAACTGGTCTATGCTTTTTTTTCTATCTCACCCCACTTACTATATAGTACACATCCATTCTCTCACACACAAACACACATTGAGATCAGGTGACTGTGGAGGCCATTTAACTCAGAGAGTTAATCAGCAGTTTCTGAAATACGCAGACCAACTGGCACCAACAACCATGACATTCAAAGTCACTTAAATCCCCTTTCTTCCCCATTCTGATGCTCGGTTTGAACTTGAGCAAGTTGTCTTGACCACATCCACATACCCAAATGCATTGAGTTGCTGCCATGTGATTGGCTGCTTAGCTATTTGTGTTAACAAGCAATTGAAAGTGGCTAGTGAATGTATATCCGACCTCCCTATAGGACCCCTGTAGTTATGCCAATTGATACAGGGGTTGGCTAATAGGCAGGAGTAAATTGCCCATGCATGAGTCAGGATAAGTTTTTTGTTGGATTGCGGATTATCTACCTTCATTTTTGTTGCATTGGCTTTATTTACAAATGACTGCTATATTTTATTAGGTGTAGTTTGCAATTACATCAGGAATAGCCCTTCTTTAAGCAATTCACTGTAACGTGTTTAAAAACTCACTACAAGGGAACTAAATCTTAGCAGAGCTGTAATTTTATTCCTTCCTCTGAAAGCTTAAATCACATAAAACAATATAGCTTTTAAGAAGCCTTTTCAGTTTCTTTGGCAACAACTAATCAGTGTCTTCTTTTCTGTTACATGACATGTAAGTCTTTACAACAATTATGAATGAAGCAATTTTTACTTGATTAAAAATTTATTTATAGGAAAAGTTTGGTCATTAAACACTGTGTTGCAAATGAAATTCAGTAGACAGAACAGAACCATTACTATCTTAATCGTCAAGAGGCATCCTTTTTATAGGATAGCTTTAAATATTATCAAAGCCAAGATCAAACAATAGGCCCAATGTTTAAAGCACAGAACATTCTTAATCTATTTTAACCCTTTCAGTGCCAACCGAAGTATCATTTAGGTTTATGTATTGCGAGATAGGTCAGGGATCGCCCCTCGCTGAGGTCAAGGGACAAGTGCCCGTCTTCATTCGAACCAGGCAAACAGCAGTAAGTTCGTGCAATCTGACACAGGGTCAGGTTTATTAGAAAGGTTGCAAAGACAAAAGAAATATAACAACACAGCAACAAAAGAAATACCTGGCCTGTCCGGCACTTACTAAACAAGTGATGTCCCTCACTACCAGCTGGAGAGCTTCTCTCTGCCAACTTAACACAATACGTCCAGCAACCTTTACTCACTTTACTCAAATGTCTCTCCCACAGACAGGCCTTCTGTGTCCTCAGCCAGAGAGCGTTGTCATCCCTCCTGGCTTCCCTTTTATATCCGCCCTCTCATTCACCTAAATTAATCACCTAGCAGGTGGAAGACTCTGGTGTTACTTCACATAGGAAAGGAATCTAGGGGAAACATACCTCCCTTCCACCACCAATCCTACATGAATGTCACAGTATGTGTATGTGTAAGCTGTTTAGCAAAATTACACAAATTGGCCTTTCCTGCCAGTAAGAAAACATATCAAGACACCAGGCAGGGTTAAAATTGTTATTACGATTTAGATACTGACAACAATTTACTCAGATCTTATTACATACATAAAAATGCAATACAAACTCATTCGACAGTCTGAAATATTAGGTAAAGCAAACAATAGTGATGGTAGTGCAAGGTTTAGAAGATAGCAGCTCAAAAAACACACGTGGAATGACCCCCTATTCCACAAAGTGCAAACATATATTCTGGCGCTTTCGCACCAGAAAAGTGTGGAGCGCAAAAATAATTTTTAATTTTTTTTTTAACTCACTCTTTATAAGTAGCCGCTGGTTGGTAACATGTAACGAAAAAAACAGAAATACAAAAATAATAGTGCAGTATGTCTGTATATAGAAATAGATAGTAAATATATATCCTACAGAGTGCGCCCTTAAGGCGGCACTTCACCTAAACGTCTTTCTG
Source organism: Spea multiplicata (assembly GCA_009364415.1). Lineage (NCBI taxonomy): Eukaryota > Metazoa > Chordata > Amphibia > Anura > Pelobatidae > Spea > Spea multiplicata. The sequence continues at coordinate 24,872 of VKOC01002192.1, read as the reverse complement.
TGGTTTCTTTCTCCCTTGCTCCGAGCCATAAAATTACCTGGCTCTGAGTTGTGGCTTTGAGCCTAATATAGGGTAGGCAGACCCTTCTTTGAAGCAGGTAACAGCTGCAGCACACCAAATGTTTGGAAATCCCAGGATGTAGTAAAATCACATTTATTTTGTAAACTTCTGCTAAAATCAACCCAACAAAGTATACAAAGAATAAAATAGCGTGTACTTTAAAAGTCCTGGTAGTCCTCCAAATATGCGTTTACCTTCTGGCTTTATCAATCTGGAATGGTGTGCTTACTTTCTGATTCCTCTTTTATGTCCGTTTGGCCCCTCCTCTAGGTGATTTTGTGGTGAATCAATGTGTCCACTTGATGTGTCCTCCGTTTAATTTCTTTGTCCGGAAACCTGGACTAAGAGTTCATATTCACTCAAAGTGGGGGTGTACCATGCATAGTATAGCACTTTTCTGGTGTGAAAGCGCCAGAATATATGTTTGAAATATTAGGTAGGCAGAACACTTCCTTTGAACCACCTATTCTCCTCTACTTCTTCTATTTCTCCTATTTTAATTCTCCCTTCTTTGTTTTTTTCCTAATTTTATCGTTCTTGCTGTACTGTGATTTTATTATTTGAGGGTCTGTTTATTTTGTTTTTTTTAACCCCTCATTTTTTTTTCCTTTGCTCTCTGCGTTTTTGTCTTTGCTTTGTTTTACTCTCTTTTTTAATTTCATTCAGTTTTATTACCGTTATTTTACGTTGGGAGTTTTAAATGCGGGCTCCTCAGCCATGTCTTCATCCTCAGGACTTGTCAGTAGCTCTCTGTTTTTTAAGTTCAGTGTGAGCCCCTTTGTGAACTGGAGGTTTTGCTTAACCCTCCGTTGCAGCGTTTATCGCTTTTATCAGAAAAAAAATCTTATTACATTTATGTTATTTCTTCCCAGGTGTTTTTTTCCCTGGCTCATTAGTTATACAAGGTGAGCCCTTATGTTCGATTTGCCCATATATCCATGCAGGGTGAGCCCCTGTCCTACTTGCATTTTCTGTAGGTTTCATCCTGTAATCCCTTCACTGCTGAATTGGAGCATTTTCTTTATTTTCAGTTAAATATCAGTAAGGGTGAACCCCTTTGTTTGTTTTCAGGATGTCCGAGGATCCTAATGTCTCTAAAGATTTTACTTTATCCTGGTTGGAAGCAAAAAGTCTTCCTCAATGGAATCAATTATGGCCAAAATGACCCAATCAATGGTCCAATCTGGCCCGGCTCCTGCCCCCTTTGCCTCCTTCTCTCCCTCAGGAGATCTCGGATTGTGACTCAGACAAATCAGAGGAATCCTGTGCTTCCAAACGTCCCTGGAAAGGGAATAGTGCCGGCAAGGGCAAGGGTCCTGCAAAATGTCCTAAACTATTGCAGGATGTATCACAATCTCAGGAGATCGAGGATGCAACTTCAGGGTATTCTTCAACTCCTCGATCATCTCCGTGTCCAGAGATCAATGTGGCTATTTCCACAGAACACAGAAAGGCTTTTCTACCCTGAATGGATCCTCGCCTGGTGGAACTGGGATCCAAGGAATTAGGCCTATCTGCCAATGGTTTCCTCTCCCGAGATACCTCTGAGAAGGAGTTAAATCGCTATGTCTCGTTGATGACTGTCATGATTGACTCATGTAATGTAGAGGATGCATGGAAGGGTAATCCAGCAGAGGTGGTTAATTCCTTTGTGTTAGTATTCAATGGGTTAATCTAAATCAGTTTCTTTGTACATTCCCTCTATATCTGTTCTGACAAGAGGTGTCGTATTCCCAGGGCCCCTGTGGTGATTCATGGTCTAACTGATAAGGATCCTTAGTTATAGGAATTCCATTCCTATCTTAAGTGGAGGGGTTTTCCATCACCTTTACCCCATCATAACTTATTGGCAGATCAAAGATGGGAACCAATTCATGGAAAAGGTGTCATATAATTGGCCATGTGGTCATGAGGGGGTGTTTTCTTGCAAAAGAGCCTGATTTAGGTGCAATGCAGCCACCTCAAAGCAGAACTCCATAATATACTCTGATCGGATCAACAAAATAAGAAACCCTCTGGACTTAAGGAGTTCCCATAGGCCTACTTATAGCAGAAACTCGTGAGTGAGGGTCCTGTGTTTAAGTCCCTTTGTTTTTAAGGACTGTTTGCCGTTTTATTTTTATTTTGTATGCCTTGTTTTTTGTAATTGTGGCACTGTGTAATCTTTGTCTTTTTGTTATTAAAATATTCATAATCCAAGTCTGTTTTTGGGCTCTAGTATTGATATTCACAAACCCTCAGAGAGGATAACACGTTACTCTATTGTTATTGTTATTGAGTTGCTAAGGGGTGAAGTTAGTAAATCCAGAGGCCTGGTGCTATTAACCCCTTCTTGCCCACACCCTCCACACAGCTCCACGGCTTGGCAAGTAGTCCTGACAATGACCTCATGGACAAAAGCTAAATCCTCCATGAGGGAGGTGTTTAATCCAGACAGCCGTTTTTTCTGCCAGGGCTGGACAGAACCCTCCATCACTGGGGCCCCTTGTAGAGACTTCTGTGTGTGGATACAGGGGTTCAGTTTCTGCTGATGTTTCCCATGTTTTAGCACTCAGAGTCTCAAAACTGTAACATCAGCTGGACATCCTGTGGTAGGAAAAAGGCTGGTTGCCTTAGCATTGTTAATTGTATAGGTGTGAAGTGTTTCCCCTGTTATTGTGTGAGTTAGCCCTTGTCTTAAGACCCCCTGTAGGTATGACTAGGTGTCACTGCTGCATACCTAATTATCAATTACATAACAGGTAGCTGTTAATCCTGTGAGCTCCTGTTATCCCTGTGTCTTGGCCATTGTCTGTCTCAAGCCAATTATATGTCTATCATCATTCCACGTCTACGTCCCCAACTAATGAAATTCATTATGTCTCATGTCATTCTGTCCTTCCCCCGGATATTGTGTTGCAGGATTTGATCTAATTACTTCCTTCCTGACATGGTAATTAGATCATGTGATATTTGTCTTGCCCCTTTTCTTACTTGTGTATATGTAGCTCTGTCTTTGGTTTTAATAAAGGAGTCCTGTTTTCACCCCAACATGAGTGTTGTCTGATGCTTGGGGTGGGCTGCTATAATCCTTTATTGTCCTTTTCAGGACAACAACCATACTGTGTAGCTAAGCTTCGGATAGCCACAGTACAAACGCAGCTCAGGTGAAGCGACGTCCCCCCTTCTATCTACAAAGCTGGTTCTGCCTGGCGCTGAAGGGGTTAATTGTTGGTGTCCCGGCAGGAGGAAGCAACATTTGGCAGGAGTACCCAGTTGGGGTACAGGTCGGTCCCGTCACAGAGTCTCCAGCCGTTTCATCCCCCACAGGCTCCAGAGCATTTCAAGGTCAAACTTCATCCTTCTTTCGAGGATCTTACCATCCCCGACAGTCTAACCCCAGAGGAGGTTTCAGAGGCAGGGGCTTCACAACCTTTTCAAGAGGCCGTTTCAATGCGGGTAAGTCCTGTACATTGTTATCATGCTTCCCTTCCGCAGGTTGCAGGCAGGATTTCCCATTTCTACCAATACTGGCAAACAATAACTTCCGATCCTGGGGTTCTTCATACGGTCCACGGTAATGTAATAGATTATCTTTCTCCTCCTCATCAGCGTCGGCTCCCCCCTCAGGTTTACAGAACTGCTCCTGCGTCTGACTTCATAGACAACGAATTCTCTCTTCTACAAAAAGGGGCGATTGAACAAGCTTACGGGCCACCTGTTTTTGTCAGCTTGATTCTGGTAAAAAAACGTACAGACGACTTACGCCCAGTCATCAACTTACAGGCTCTCAACATATTTGTCGCCTATCATCACTTCAAAATGGAAGGCATTTATCTGTTATGAGACCTTATGAAAAAAGAAGACAGGTCTCGATCTGAAGGACGTGTATTTAGCTTTTCCCATTCATCCACATCACTGTCAGTTCCTCCAGTTCCATTGGAATCACCAATTATGGCAATTCAATTGTCTTCCTTTCGGCATCAATTTAGCCCTTTAGTGCTTTATCAAGCTCCTCACGCCAGTCATGGCTTTTTTCAGGTCCAGGAGCATAAGATCCATCATTTATTTAGACAACATACTTCTCTTTTCTCAAAATCCAAGGATCTTGCAATCTCAAACTTTGTTTGTTATCGAGACCCTACATCACCTGGGTTTCCTTGTCAACATGCCAAAATCAGAGTTAATTCCAACTCAGAAGATTTGATTTTTGGGATTCAACATCCACTCGGTATCAGCTCTTCCTCGCCTTCCAAAATCAAAGATTGCCACTATCAAGAAGGACATTCGCGCATGAAGTCCTGCCCCTTATGGAGACTCACTTGTATGGTAAGCCTCCTATCTTCCAGGTCTGGCAATTTTCCAGGTCCTCTCTACTGCAGAGAGCTCCAAAGGCTCAAGGCGACTTACCTCAGATGATTACATCTCCCGCTTACAACAGAGGTACGTCAATGGTGCCTTTTCTCAACCGAATTTCGTTCTCGAATCCAATGCCAGCATGCTAGGATGGGGAACGACATGACTCACGGAGGCCACGGGAGGTCATTGGTCTCAGGAAGAAAGCACACTATATATCAATCACTTGGAACTCATTGCGGGTTCTTTCGCCATCTGCAGTTTGGCAAAGGATCGCTCGGACTGCTGTCTTCTCTTGAGGATGGACAACTTCTCTGCAGTTCGATATATCAATCGGAGAAACAAGATCAAAAGGAACTGACAAAACAAATGTATCATTTCTGTTTCGAAAGAAATATATCTCTGTTGGCAGAATATGTTCCAGGTGTGGAGAATAAAATCGCAGATTGGTTTTCCAGGAATTGGAGGGGTGCCAGCGACTTGATGATCCACAAGAGGGTCTTCTGTTCCCTCGAATCTCGCAGGGGTCCATTGACACTGGATCTCTTTGCATCTCACACAAACCATCAGACACTAGAATTTTTCAGTTGGTTACCGGATCCGGAAGCTCTAGCTACGGATGCCTTTTTACAAACTTGGCCAGTGTCTGGAGCATATGCTTTCCCTCCTTTCTCCCTCATCCCCAGGGTGATCCAGCACCTCCTCAGGACCCAGATAACTTTTGTTCTGGTAACTCCATTATGGCGATTCCACCCTTGGTTTCAAACTTTTCTGGAAACGTCGATCCAAGATCCACTAACACTCCCTGTTTTCCCTTCTCCAGGGACCAGAAGGTCAATCGCATTCTCTGATTCTCGAAGGCCATCTGTCCTAAGTTGCATGGACAATTTCAGGGGATTTCACCCTGTCCAGGAAATATCGTAGGACGCTAGAGATTTGCTCAGAGACTTTTGGGCTCCAGGTACACACCAGGCTTATAGAGCCATCTGTCGTCCCATACACCAGGCTTATCCTTGGTGTATGGGACGACAGATGGATCCCCATTCGGCCCCTGTAGCTTTAATATAAAATTTTGTAGCGGAACTCTTTTCCTCAGGGAACTCTTACAGTTCCATTAATGTATTTCGCTCGGCCATTTCTAGCGGTCATATTGGCCCTAAGGAGGGTCCCATTGGTAGGGATCCTTTAGTTTGTCATCTCCTCTGGGGTATTCCTTTACGTCAACCTCTGACCTCTCGTTATGATTAATTCTGGGATGTTTCGATATTCTTTCATTTTCTTCGGAAGTGGCCTAACAATGATTCTTTGACTTTACGTCAAATATCTGCAAAACTTGTTACCATGTTACTTTGCTTACTTTTCTTTCGTCGTGTATCCGACGTTTGAGCTTTGAAGGTCGGTGACATTTCCTTCTCTCTGGAAGTAGTCATTTTTTTGATTCGTAGACACACCAAACCTTTCTACATCTATCTCTCATCCTTATCTTAATGAGGATCCCAAGCTCTGTTTCGCTAGATGTCTTCATACTTACATTGCTTCTACTCTAATCCCATTCGTCCTGTTTCAGATTCTCAACTTTTGATTTCTTACTCTAAACCTTTTTATCTGGTTTCTTTGCCTACTTCAGCGAGATGGATTCTTTGGCTTCTCACTCTGGCTGGTATTGATCATCATTTTGGGGCACATTCTGTCCAAGGGGCGGCTGCTTCAGGTGCTTTCTTCGCTGGAGGTTCCCTCTCTCTGATATTATTCAACCAGCTGATTGGTCATGTGCTTCTACGTTTCGGGCATTTTATTTTCGGCCATTATCTTCGGCTGTGTTTCCTTTATTGGCCCGAAGTTAAATTGCAAATATGAGCCTCCTTTCTTGCCGTAAAATGACACAATTATTCTAGACTTGATGGACGAATAATTGGAATTTTAATAAAGACAGGAGGCGAATACTGAACTCCCTCCGACCCTTTTGATTCATATTATTATTATCATTTTATTCTGTTGTCTACATCTTAATGTTTTGTGGGACATTGTATTGGATTATTTATAGATTTACGATAATTCTCCCTTGTTCTTATATTATTTTCCACCTATGGCAATCAGATGCTGTTACGTGTTTCTCTTTATTTTTCAGTTTAAACCCTCTGGTGAAGTTTCCATTTTTCCTGTTTTCTCGGGCTTAACTTTGATGCATCAATCACGTTTTTTCTACTGACAGTTTACTTACCTGTTCATCTTCCATTCCATGGTTCACGTGGTACAGAAAGAGGAAGAAGGAGGGGCTGCTTCCATCTTTATATTGTTAGATTTTTTTATGATTGGTTATCAAATGTTCTATTTTTATCCTTGCTGCTAGGGTGACAGTAAAGAAAGTCAATGCAAATGTTCGCCTCCTGTCTTTATTAAAATTCCAATTCTTCAGTCATCAAGTCTACAATAATTGTGTAAATTGCTTGCAGGGGTAAATATTTTTGTAATCTTAAACCCTCATTTCCACTTCTATGTGTATTAACAATGACTCACTCTCCAGTCCCTTTACCTTGCTCGTGTATTCACACCACATTGTTGTATGTGTAATGAGATTAGCAGGGTGCCTATGTTGTCTCCATAATTCCATGCCATTGTGTTAAATGTTAATCCTGTATATAAAAAAACAAAAACTGTCTGCGCTTCTCACCCCAATAAAGTTGTCAACAAATACATAAACATAATATAAATGAGAAGTTTTGGTTATATGAATTGGCCAAAGCATAATTAAGCTCACCTGCCACGTTAAGGCACACTCTCAATAGGGTGAGAACCTGCTCTCACCTCCTACATAGTGGGCACACAAAGCAGTTTTTGTTTTTTTGCATACATTGTACAGCCAATATACTGTATTTGCAGCATGCTTACACCTGTTTAGTAGGCCTCATATTACACATTTGTATTATTTGAGCCCGAGACTAGCTTAGCGCACCAACATTTTTTCTTTTCCCTGTTTCCTGTATATGTCAATATCCCTTGGTAAAGTGGCTATATAAACTATATTCAGTCCCAATAATGTCGTGCATCCTGACTGAAGTGTTGTGTCTTGACTTGTGGTACGGTTAAATGGGAACCCCTTTTTCCTGGAAGAGCATCTTTACTCCGAACTGGAGCGGCCACCCATCTTCACAGAAAGGCACCAGCGATAGCCAGGCCCATCCCGGTAGACCAGTGTACACATTTATTATCATTAAACATGTGTTATGCAGATATTAAAAAATGTTGAATATAATACATACTTGTGTAATTTATACGCACAGTTTCTGGAAAAATATACTGTTATGGAACCAGAATATAGCAGCAAGAAACGCTTATTATTTTAGTGAATATACGCTGGCCTTGACCAATATAAAGGGTCACACCTCATGCAGATACGCGGGAGACACAAGTAGCATTGTATTCAATATCAGTTAACAGATAGTTAATCTATGTCTTACTAACCGCAGCGCCATTCGGCTAGCATCTAGTTGCAGGAAAGTACCTAACCTTTGCTTGTAATGGTTTTCTGCCTATTTCCGCATAGTTTCAGGATTAACCAATTAATGTGATTTACGTAACCTGACACTCTTTCCGAACACTATATAACCTATAGTATAAACATAATAAAGCAGAGTGATTTTGGACCTGACCCAGAGCGTGTTGTGTGTCTTATTTCTCTCTCCGTGCACGTACATTTATATCTAAATAATTTGGAGCAGTTCAACAATTGAAGAAAAGCTTTATTGAGAAAGCATCCAAAACAGTTGGCGCCCCAACGTGGGCCGTGAGCTGGCAATTGGATCCTGGGACTGCAGCCCAGTTACAAGGTAAAATCGTTTATTATCTACCTTGTGTGTCTCGTCACTCACGTGTTTATTCGGAGGAAGGAACTCACCCTCGAGAGGCAATAAAAGAACCCCATGTAAATCTACTGTGTAGTCACTTGTTGAACTGTGGTGCCTCCCTTTTCTGGCAAGTACACTGTAGTGGGAAGGAATCGGTAAAGTGTTGCAAGTCTACACCGGATCAACCCAGTTGCTCTGATCCCCAGACGGTGCCGTAAGACTAACACTAATTTGGACAGCCCAGTCGCCTGTCCCCAGTACGCAATATTACTACAGTGTGTGTGCGCCTTGTATCAGAAGGTTTCGGACAGTTTCGGACAAGGTTACGAAACGGCCACGGAATGGGTAACGATAATAGTGTTCCGAGTGGGTATTGTACACCCTCCCAACTGATTGCGGACAGACGGGAAAAAAGATACATTGAGCAGCTATCTAAGTTAGAAAAACGATACAAAATACCAAAAGGAAGAACGTTATCAACCTCGAAGTCCTTATACAAGTTGCCAAGGGAAGCAGGAAATCACAAAAATAAGCCCGCCATCGTGGCCGTGATGAGCGGAGCCGATGCCGCTAATGATTCCACGGATGGACAAGGACAACCTCGTAAATGCTATGGATGCGGGAAAGTCGGTCACATAAAAAGGGTGTGTCGTAGTCGCCATCTGTGGGCCGCATACCAGGTTCAAAACCAGAACCAGAGCACTCCTCCACCACCACCACCTCCTCCTCCTCAGCAATAGGAAATAGGCGAGCAAATGGAGGAGGGGGACTCTATTTGTATGGCCGTCTCCGCCCCTCCTTCCGGCCCTTCCCTGAAGATTACACTTGATGTAGCCGGAAAACCTTGTTTATTTTTTGTAGACATGGGCGCTGCCCGCAGCGTACTCTGCGAGACGGATGCACAACTATTTTGGTTATCTGATATACAGCTTCCCTGTAGCGGGTTAGAGGGCGTGGTTCAACACAATCCACTCACCCGACTTTTATCCGTCATTAGCTCTTCGATACATCTGCCTTTATCTACTCTTGCTCAATTTGAGGTCAGCGCCAATTGCCCGTTCAGTCTCCTAGGAGCGGATTTCCTCAGCAAAATCCAAGCCAATATTTTTTTTTTACTGACAATGGAACTGTCACTCTCAATACTGCTCTTGCCCCTGAAGAAACCTGCATGCTTATGGCTGTAGTACATGACCCATCTCAAGATGATTCTCCCGATACTTCTAGTTCCATGTGAATATGTACAATATGCACTTTAAGAGTCCTAAAATCATGATTTGTTTTAATCTTGAGATATAACAGTATTTACTTTCACTGCGAAAAAAATCAAAACATATTTTTTCCACTACTGTGCAGAGAACGTCTGGCCGCTGCATGTATGTTTGCAGAGGCGTATATCTAGGGTATGGCACCTATGGCTCTTGCCATAGGCACCATTTGAAGGGGGCACCAGTGAGCAACTGCTCGGCGCCCCACGTTCTCCCCCCATCAAAAAAAAAAGACAGTGTTTAAAAGCCCTGTAATGCCTGTAATTTAGGGGGTTTTAAAAATACATTTAATGCTGTGTTTTTATGTGAATTCCAATTGATCTGTGCCTGCAAAGCTGGGTTTTTGTGTTATTCTGTAGATCCATATCTGCTATGCTATGTTTCCATACATTATTTTTGTATACCTGCAAATACAGGGTTAATATGTCTTATTCAGTTGATTAATACCTGCAATGCTGTTTCCATGTATTTATTTGATCTATACCTGCGATGCTACGTTTCATATATTATTGTATACCTGCAAATACAGGATTTATATGTCTGATTCTGTTTATTTGATATTCCTCCAGTGCTTATCTTAGACAACTGAAGTAGAACCTCCACCTCGATAAACTCATTTGTATCATTTGACTCATTAGTCTTTTTTTCCTAACTGAGGACCCTTTCCCTCATTTTCATCTGTAAAAACTGAACAGAAATATTCATTGAGGCAGTCAGTTAGACCTTTATCCTCTTCTACATAACTTCCTTCTTTTGTTTTGAATCAAACTAATGCTTGTTTTACTTTCCTTTTCTCATTTATATGTATAGTAAACATTTTATCTCATGTTTTACTGACTGGCAACTCTTTTTTCTGTTCTCTTTGCTTCTTTCTGCCTAATCTTATAGATTTGTCTTTCTTTCTTACTTTGTTTTTTTTTTGTGTTTACTAAATGCTAACTTCTTGTTTTTTTACTATTCTGGAACACAGTGGTTTCTTTAATTATATGCACTTACTGACCAGCCTTAATCTATTTTCTCTTACCTTCAGTAATTCAACTTTTAAATAATCCCATTTCTCCTGGACTCCTGATAACGGCTTTTTTGCACATATTCTCATTTTAGAAAAGTCAGCTTTTATAAAATCTTACACAGACTGATGATCACTAGATCCCAATATTTCACCTACAGTAATATCCGTTAACAAATCTCTATTTGTGGACACTAAATCTTATATGGCCTTTCAGTAGGGAGTTTAGAATATCTGCACTCCAGGCACAACCAGCTACTTTGGTTTTCCGGTTCACATCAGGAAGATTAAAGTCTTTTTGTTATAAATGCAGTAAACCCAGTACACAGCACCACTAAAAATTACTGCTTATTAACATGATACAGTCCTGATCCCGAACACTGCTTTGGAGAGAGAGCGGGAGAGAGAGAATCAGATGTGCATGTGTGGATATTGCCTAATTAATAGATGAGATAAAATAGATTAAAATTTCTTGGCAATCAATTAAGATTAACAGCAGAAATCAGTTACTACCCCCTGAGCCCACTCTCCTATGCTATGAAAACCAGGGTTATGGAAGCGTAATCCTGTTATCTACAACCTTCTCCATCAGTAAAGGCTACAGATTAGCACAGCAGACATTATTGAGTTTACAACCAGCAGCTTGGACATCTGCCCTGCTTTCAAGCAGTTAATGGAAAAATGACTAATCTGGTTAAATGCTATAGTACCAGTTCATAAATCTTGGCACAAGAGTCAGCTAAAGCCTCATGTCTTTCATGAAGACCAGGAACTGAATTAATTGGGCAGATCACACTTGCTATTTCCATGAACAGACGCATTAGCCTTTCTGAAAATGGTATAAAATAGTTGTAGCTTTCTTCAGTTATTAATCAAGCCATTAAGGGATAATGCACTGGATTCAAGTGTGGGAATGTGTAAAATCCATGCCTGTGCAATCAAGAGAGCTAATGCACTTACATGCGCAGAGGCCAACCGATGATGTTTGCAAGCCAGCAAAATAAACAAGCAGAGATTCTTACTGGGACAGACAGAGCAACCAGCAGGGAAGAAACTGGTTGTTATAAGAGTATGAGACGATTAGTTTCTAGGTCTTATTGGCATACTCAATAAAGCAAACTCAGCAGTGGGGGATGGAAAAATATTTGCAAGTGGGGCAAGCACTTGGAATGACCATACAAATATTTGGCAACCAGGGCAGATCCTATATTTGACACACCTCCGTGCTACATATGCTCTGGAACACATTTTTGCACACGCTCTCACATTTGCACAAAACCTAAACACTCACGCCAATACACACACATTGTCAGGGTCCATCCAGGCCGCATACCTCTGTTTTTCCCTGCCTTGCCTCAGTTCCCATGTTTTGCTGTAATCCATTCCTGGATTTCCATATGCTCTGTTCTGTGCTTCTGATTCCTTGATCCCAGTGTTGCTCTTTGCTTCAGCTCTGTTTCCTCTATAAGGTGTGCCCCACCCGTATGCCCTTGGTTTTGTGTTTGGATTCAATGTTTAGTTTATTAGTAATTCAGTAAGCAGTTTAGCGTTAGGACCCACCGAATATTGGAGTACTTCGGCGTAGTGGGGGCTAAGCATACTATGGCCATATGATGTAACGGAATCTCCAATTGTTATCACATAGTACTAGGCTAGTTCCTGTATTCATGTTTGTCTGTCTTTTATGTACCTTTGCCCTCCTTTCCCTGAATCATCTGAAGATTTCGGTTCACCTCTCCTCTCCCCATGTCCCAGTTAAGATGTCCTATCCTTACTTAAAGGAGACACATCCGAGGATTCCGGATCCTCGCTACTTCCCCTGTGTTCCCTGCCTTGTTCCCTGTCCTTTGTTGTGCCCTGTATCATGTCTTGTCTGGTTATGTTCCTTGCTTGGTCTCCCTGTCCCTTGTTTTCTCTGTCCCCCTTGCTTGCTATGTTTCCGCTATATACTCTGCTTAGCTTCCCTACTCCCAACCTGCAGCATCCCGCACATGATTCTAGTGCTATGTTTCATGCCTGCTCCAGGGTGCTTGCAGGATATCTCCAAGTTCTGCTTTGTTATGGACTACATCAGCAGCTATGTCAGGGTACTGGTATGTGGCTACACAACCCTAGATGCCCACCCGGGTGAGTGCAGTCGCCCTGCACCAGGCCCTGTCCCACTCCGCTACTGCACAATAACTCCTGAACACAATCTTTGGGTGCTCTGGGTCATTACAGTCGTCTATATGGACCTAGTCCGTGACACACATACTCATTCACAGAAACCTACAGCCTACACACTCTTGTTAACACATACTCCCTCTCATACACACTTACATATACATGTTCTCACACACTTACACAGCCATGCTCACAATTACACATACACATCCATACTCACACACTTATTCATACACTTTCATGTTGATTCATGCTGCACGTTTACACCCTTACTCTAACATACATACAGTATACTTTCTCCCTTACGCTCCCTGACATTTTTAGATAAAGTATGGAAGCACAGGCATATAGTCACATAGTCAAGACTAATATTCATTATAACACAACAGGAAATGAACTATGCATTGAGATTTTACAATGTATTTATAGTGTCATTTATGTAAAAATCTTATATAAGCACTGAAAAATACTTACGCTGCTTTATATAAATGGAATCAAAGGTGTATTGCTTATTTCTGCCTGTAATATACGAGTATATATGCAATGACTGGTAGATTTGAAGTATAGGTTATTGTGACTTCAAACTTAGCTCAATAAACCTTGAGAGTGACACTGATTTACTTTCTTACTATTTAATACTCTGTTCCATCTCAATCGTTGTTTAATAAGCTAAAGTTCCTGGCAATGCATCATTTATAAATTACCTTGTTAACTATTAAGAAAAACCCACAACTTTGAAAACAATGCACACTCCTGCTGTGGACTCCAGCTTATTTGATGGAAGCCCATCAAAAGAGTTCATGGCTTAATAGAGGCTGTTTATGCGGGGACTTCGATCTGTACCTGCTGTCCCCTGTCACTCCCTGGAAACATGGCGGCAGATGTTGTTGCATTAAGTTGCTTCTGAAGTTGCTTTCTGTTCTAGTCTCCTCACCACAACAGAGTCAAACTATATCAGATCTCTTTATTTGTGCCTCAGGCAAGTTTGGGAGTGCAGCTGTGTCCATACTCTCTTTACCTTTGGTGTTTAAGCCCCCTAGGCAGCAAGTGTGGGACCAAAACTGTTCTGCCACTCTTAACTACATCTGCTGACAATCCAGCAGCCTCGCTGCAGGCTGGTAAAGACCCATGCCTCTACTCTGAACAGATGTCAGAGACAACCTGCTATCTCACACCTGTATCAGCTTCTAAAACCTTGCCAGTTTAAAAACGCATGACTCTCAGGAATTTCAACCACAATCAAAGCCCAATACTGACTTCTGAAACGTGTATGGCCTTCTAAAATACATATTATAATCAATCAGAGGAGGAAATAAAAAAAATCAGGTCTACTCAGAAATTAGGCAGAACAAATATCTTGGACAAGTGAATCACCTTTATCATAAAAAATATATGTGCACTAAACTACAATATTTATAAACAGATTTGTTTATAAAGAAATAAATTCTAAGAGATAAAGATGTGTGCTATTTAGTTATACTGTATTCATATGTGCAGTGGTTTTGTTTGGTTACAGAATTCAGTGTTATTTTAATAATGCTATACATTTATAAAGAGAAGTGTTCATGATCTAAAGCATTCTTATAGATTAACAGAAACTGTCATCCCAAGGGCGACACCCTGTAGACAATGATATTATTTTTATGTTTTATACAGCAGTATTAAGCCGAACACTATCTCAAAGCATTTGAAATGTTGCCAGAAGATTTTGTTTCTACCCTCTGCCAGAGACTGACAGATCCCACAGTCTCCCTTTCAAGTGCATGGAACAATGTAACTGCACCCAATGTTCCTGCTGCTACATAGAGTTTTGCTTAACAGTCTGCAAAGTCTATAAAGAGCATGCTTTAGCAGGAAAAAAAAGAAAAAAAATAGTTTTGACAGATTTGGTTCTGCAATACATATGGCTGTATTTACATACACGGGCAGTATTTATTGTGTGTACTGACAGATACCAAAACCTGTATACCATGGTAAATACACATTGGTTATTAAAGATGCAGAGTTGTGCATTTGCAGTTGGCTTGAGGTTTCGAGTAATGTTTCCTGGAACATCTCCCATATAATGAAGTATAAGCTAGTTAATTTGTTTCAAAAAATGGGTGTTTTTATAACAAAACGTGTTGGAAAGGGTTAAAACCAAACATTGAATCTATCAGAATCTGGTCAGAATGTTCACATGGCTGAGAAAATACTTATTTGTAAATTGAAAATAACATTGCAGCCAGCGTACGTGAGTGTGTGCTTTGCAAGTCAATGTGGGGGGCAAGGTTTTAATTTTTTAAGGTGGTGTCAAACATGGTACTGAATGATGGAATCTGACCTGCATCTAGAATGTTTCTAATAATGAACATGCATTGAAACAATTAATATGATTTATCACTGAATACTCTGTCAACTGGAAACCTGCTGTGTGGAAGAAGCCCTCAGGCATTGAACTTCCTTTTCTACATGCTGTATTTCTTAAAAGGAATAAAAAGAAACAGATTATTTTAGGTATTTCTACCTACATGACAGTAAGATGTATTATACATGTTTATAACATGTATTATACACGGTCACCCCCTCTTAATGACTCCGGGATATGGTCAATTGCTATAAACGTGAGGGATGTAAGAGGGTGTTTAAGGTCCACAAAAATCAGACTGCCCATCCCTGTAAGCTACCCTAATACTGGATCTATGTTCCCTAATACGCTCAACCTAGAGTAGTTTCTGTTTTGCCTGTATATGCAAGGCTACAAGGAAACTGTATCTTGTAGATCACATACCAATGTCTGATGTTGTAGACTCTGCATGTATGTGGGTGTGCGAATTTAAGAACACTTAACACTTCTTAAATTTATTTTGACCCTCTGAGTAACTTTCTACCTGGTCAGTCCATACCTGGAGATCCCTTAGATTCTTTTGTCTCTTGTAACTCGTTAACGGGGCCTGATGGAATGTCTGACGCAAAGAAGCGTCACAGGTGAGCATATTCCAGTTCTTCCTAATGCTTTTAGTTAGATGTTGAGATGCATCATTGTACATGGTTGTACATACCATTTGTGTATTAAAGGATTTATCAACACCCGTATGCAGCTGTGTGGCTTTTTCCATAGCTGCTGTCAAGAACATTCCAACTATTGGCAGATTGAAGCCTGGTGTATGCTAATTGCTAATAATGGACATATCAAATTATTAAACATGCCTTATATTTATGCATATTTGAACTAGGGACTTTGGTGGATCGTAATTCCACTGGTTTGTCCATTTAAAAATAAAAATAATACCCAATGGTGATTTAAAGCGAGTTGGTATTGCATGATGCATTTGCAGGCACCTTTTAGTGCTGCATCTGCAGACAGGCATGGTTTTTAATGTGATTTATTTATTTAATAATAATAGTATATAACGTTTATGTTAGGGGTTAATACTTGGGAACATACTTGTACTGCCACTTTAAATTTTGCACTAGTTTTAATTTTGCACATTTGCTATTTGCACCATTTGCATTATTTGCAGTTTGCACATTTCACTTTATTTGCACATTATCAGCACTCTTTGATAGTATGTCTAGCAAATAGACTTATATTTAGTACACTGCACATTGTAAATATATATAATATCTAAAGTTAGTCCCCGATCATGTTAGGAGCCTTAGAACATATTTCACATTTCTGATCACCTTAAAATATTACCGATGCACAAACTTAATACACTGTGTTACTATAGTAATCAGAACACAATAATGTTACACTGCACTTCCGGGTATGCGCGGTGTTATCATGCACATTAATTGCATTGACAAGCCGATTTCGGCACACACCCATCCACTTTAGATTGGTGAGTTCTCTTGCTATTTTACTATAAATAAAGACCTCATTGTGAGGTCAAAACGTTGTTGGTGTTGTCCTTCAATAAACCTGCCTAAGCTGGAACCCTTGAGTGCCTGGAGCCTTTTTATATTTTGATTTACTGGGGAGCTGGCCATTCCTGGCACAGCTAAGCACCTGAGTTCCTGTGGTGTGTGTGCAGATTCCTCATTCTGGTGACTTATTTCAAATGTATGTCCTGATGAAACTTAGCAATGACTGAAATGTCAACTTGACTTTGTTTGGATAAAGAAAAGTTGTTAACTTGAAGACCTGGAGTGCTGACCAGCCTTTGAGAGTGCTTTGTATGGAAACATGCCTCCCAACTGTCCTGCTTTGATCAGGACAGTTCCAATCTTATCACTCTATCCCTCTGTCCCACAGAGCTCTACCTCTGTTCTGTTTTTCAGGGGACACCAGATAATGCATACTGCGAATCTACTTTGAAGCAGCGTTACTGTGTAAGACAACAGGAGTTATGTATTAAATTCTGGAGAAAAATGGTCGAACAGTAACACACGAAATTGAATCATACCTCATCTCCTTGCTGAGGACGCATCAAAGATACTCGGTCATACTGTCTTCGCAACAAGGCCCAAAGTGCATCAATTCGACCCTTTCAGGGGAAAAAAACAATGTTAATATAATTCTCATTGGTGCCTCAGAAATCTCAGCTCCCCATAACATGCAATTTGGCATGAAGGATGTTCTTGCATATACTGAAAAGCAATGAAATCAGGAACCACATAGGAAAAGAGATGTTTTTGTAGTACGCTTGTGAATGGATGCTCCTACTGCCACTAATTTTAAAGTGCACGAGATTGGGGCAGGGGATAGTTTCTATTGACAATGGTAAGTGTAAGCGCACACTGAGTAGTACTATTTTCAATAGAGACAGTCAGAGAAGGAGTTAAATGACTGAAATTTCATTGTAACTCCAGTAACTGAATAATTAATGTAGAAAAATGCAAGAGATGCAAACCTTTATTAAGAATAAAATAAATCCAAATAAAATATTAACGATCAGACTTATCCTTTTTAAAAAAATCTTTGAATAATGCTTGGCTGTTACTATTACTCTTAGATTTAGATAATCACCTTGACTGGCGTGTACCATTTTGTCTGGTGTACTTGTGAGGTAGGCTTTGGTTTCTGAGGTTTTGACTGCAGAGGTTCCGATTCTTCCTCTGGTATTGTCACAACTGCATTTTTGGCTTTTTCTAATCGTGCACCTTCTTCTGTAGAACCTTTATCTCCCCAACGTACCTACATAATAAAAAGATGATATTCCATAATAATTGATTGTTTTCAACCATTGAAATGCACAAGATCTCGCATTTGTGGAAGCACTCAAAGTAATCATTATAAATGATTTACATGGATTCTTGAGCACTACATTATGTTGGTCCTCAAGGGGTGATAACAGCCTTGATAGTTAATATACTTGGTATGAGAGTGATATGGCCTCTAAGTTATTACTTTGTTAAACTGTTTTTAAATCATATACATTCAATAGGCTGAATCCATAAGCTCATTAATACAGCATACAGTAAAAATATGTGCAATCTTTGGACTATTTTGTTATTAGTACTTAATATTTCGCAAGAATTCCATGTTAACACAACTGGCTCTTTTCATACCAGGATTAACTGTGTGTGACACTTACTTTTTCCATAACATTAAAACATTAATGATCCTGATGTAAGAGGAACAGAAATGTTTTTCATGTCCACTGTAGAGATGTAATGGAGTAAGCAGAGTGGTGTAATATAGATGCTTTCCTTCTCCATATTTTTTGTTTTTATTGCATTGAGTCTTACACTGAGAATGATGCAAATAAAAAACATAAAATGTAATATGACCAACCTCCATCCTTTTGATGCCGCCAACACCACGACCACCGTAATAGCTGGCATCAACAGTAGGCCACTTCTTAGGTGAAACAATTTCAGGTTCTGGTTCCTGTATACAGAGGAAAACACGTCTTAGTTGTATAGGATTATGTTTCTAATTATACTTTTCATAGGACCTTATTCTGTCCTTAATGAAAGTTGTTTTTTATGCAATGTGAAAAATAAAAGTATAATAAAGTCTGAAAAAATGTATATATCATACTCAATGTAAGTGGATAATATGAACTAATGAGGTATGTAATAGGAACCTGTGGAGTATGTAAAAAATGAAAGAGCCATTTAAGAAACAAAAAAACACTTTTTCTCACTTTTATTTGAAGAATCTTTCACTCGTCCAAAAAAGCCAATGAAAAAAACTGCTAACTATATGCCGCTATTTGTCCTAAGTTTAGAAATACTCTATACTCTAATGTTTTTTCCCCCTGCAAGTTATTGGGCAATAAATACAAGTCGCATTTTGCTATTTCGAAACTTTCCCCCCCCCCCCCGAAATCTGGTCTTTCTGCCCCATGTGCTATTTTTGGGTATCTTTTAAAGCTGGCCAATGCAATTTACCCCATAAAACCATATATTTTGGAAAACTAGACACCCCAAGATGTTCAGCAACATCTTTTCATTTCAATGATAACACCCATGCATGGGTTTGTCTGGTTGTTTGGGGGCTAAAAAGCCACATTTGAGAAGTGTGCTTTTTTTACCCCCGTTTTTGTCAGTCTGTGCCTTTACCCTATCTTTGAATCCGGCCACTCCAATTTACCTCATTTTTTTTTTAAAGTAGACACCCCTTGGGTATTTGGAATGCTTTTATTTTAACTCATACAGCACTAAGTTTCTTTACCTCTCCTGCCTGTGTGGTACTTCCACGTCATTCACAGAGGTAACACAGGCAGGAGGTTTTGTTGCCATCGCGACGACGCTATTATTGCGCCGGTCACGATGACGTCATCTTACCTGCTCTCCCGCCATTGGCTCTATTTAAACTTCCTGGTCCTGTGTTTCCTTGTTCGTTCAATGAGTCCTTTTATTTGTTCTCAGGGTGTTTGTTTCTCTTGTGCCTTCTGATTGATATTTACGTGTACCAGACCTCGGCTTTTGTTCTTCTGACCTTCTTCTGCGCTGCCCGTCCCGACCTCGGATATTGTTCTTTGACCTCGCTCCTGTGCTGCCTGCTTGACCTCGGCTATCGTTTTTGACTTCGCTCCTGTGCTGCCTGCCCCGGCTTGTTTATCGGATATACTCGCCATTCCTGCATTGTGGGTCCATCACCTGTGGTGCCTGATCCGACGTAACAGTTGTTCAGTCTATAGCGGATGTTGACGCCCCAGGATCCCCCCATGATCGCAGCATTACAGCAACAAATGGTTAAGCGAAGAAAAGGAAAAGGTCGGGAACGTAGCCAAAGGTCGGGATAACAGAGAGCAGCGAAGTAAAAAATCAGAAGCCAGCGTCAGGAAACTAGGAAATCGGAATAGCCTTTTAGTAGTAATGGAGGGCAGCAGAGTCAAGGTAACAGCCAGGTTCAGTACACAGGATAATAAACGCACGGGGTAGCTCAAACTGGAACAATCACTGAGCACAGCTGAATTTTCAACTTGCCGTCTGGAGGAAGCCTCGCCCCCAACCGTGACGTCATCCACTCGCGCTCCCTGGCGTCTCCATTCGGGGATGCATAAAGTTGGTTGAGGGCGCACCGCTGGATTCATGTGAGTGGGTCTGGGTCTGATTTGCGGATCCTGACACCCCCTTTAGCATCAAGACAGCAATTCTTGTCTATGAGGCATAAAATCCTTCAGGTGGTATAGCTGCCCATTCGTCTTGGCAAAATGCCTCCAGGTCATGCAAACATTTTGGTCGTCTTGCATGACCCATACGTTTGAGATCTCCCCAGAGTGGCCCCTCCAGAACCCTCATCTTTTTCTGCTGTAACCACTGAAGGGTCAACTTGGCCTTGTGCCTAGGGTCATTGTCGTGCTGCAAAGTCCTAGAACATTCAATGCACAGCTTTTGTGTGGAAGAATGCAAATTGCCAGCATTTTCTGATACCATGCTGCATTCATCTTGCCATCAATTTTTGCAAGATTCCCTAAGCCTTTAGAGCTCACACATCCCCAAAACATCAGTGAACCACCACTATACTTCACAGTAGGGATGGTTCTTTTCGCTATAGGCCTTGTTGACACCTCTTTCAACATATCGCTTATGGTTGTGACCGTAAAGCTCTATTTTAGTCTCCTCACTCCAAATTACAGTGTAGCAGAAGACGTGAGGTGTGTTGTTGGGCACAGTGTGATAATAAATGGCATAATACGATTACTAGTGTTAAATAATATCAATATCAAGATTTCACAATTTCTGCCAGGATATGCAAACATTTGAGCATACATACATACACACACACACACACACCTCAAGATGGGTTTCTTGGAGCTGGAGTATTTTACTAGACTAAATCTGTTTACAAAATCTATACTAAAAGTGCATTTTAGCATTCGATGGATCTTTAAATACAAATATCCCTGGCTTGTCTACATTATTTCTGTTTAAAAGGTATTTTAGGTATTATTTTCAAAAATTGATTTGATATCCAATAATAGGTTGCCAGATATATTCTTAGACAAAACATTTTTATAGGTTCATTGGTCTTTACATGATTTCTAATATTAATTTTTTGCATGACGGATTCCTTCAGCTATTGGCAGCATAACCCTTAAGGACATAGCTGGTTTTATTTTCTCATTTACAGTACTGATCAGTTCATATAATTTGCTATAATTCTAAAATTCTAATTCTAAAATATGATGAAAATTTGAGGGAAAAAAATGACTTTTCTGACTTTTATTTAAAAAATCTTTTACTCAGCTAGAAAAGCTAATGAAAAAATATGTTAAATATAGTCCTGAGTTAAGAAATACCCAATGTTTCTTGCAAGTTATAGGGCAATGAGTAGTGTTTTACGATTTCAAAACTATTTTATTTTCGAATTCGGTCATACTGCATCCATGTCCTATTTGGGACATCTTTGAAGCCGGCCACTTCAATTTATCCCCATCAAACCATCAGGGTAGTTCAAATGTTTTCTTTAAGTAACACCAGTACACATGTTAGGACCCACACTTTTTATCTTGACATAATGCCTATTAAATGGCATTACTACAGTAACGTATCATCCACTGGAGGCCCAAAATTGGCATCCATTGTTATTACATGCATACCTCTAATGGAGCTGGTGGTGGGGGTTGAGGATCTTTGATGACCTAGGAAAAGCAAAGGTACATAGAGTAAAATTCACAACTTATCTGGCTTGTAAACAGATGTTCATGGCATGAAAATAAAGCATTGTAGCAAACATTGAAATCTTTGAAATAAAGTGTTGTAAAGCCAAAATACAAATCATTGTTTTGTAAGTGACAATTAACTAATTTAATAAATAAAGCAAACCAAACACTCAAGTGTACACTTGTGTGAAAAAAGTACACCCTCTATGAATGGTTTTACTTATCAGGACATAACAACAATCATCTTAGCAAGTCTAAAAAATAGGTAAATACAACCTCAGATGAACAACACATGACATATTACAGTGTGTCATGATTTATTTAACAAAAAAAGCCAAAATGGAGAAGCCATGTGTGAAAAACACATGTGAAGTAGCAGACAGGTGCTGCTTGATTAATTGATCATCAGCAAGTGTGACACCTCTATAAAAGCCTAAGTTTTAGCAGGTTGCTCGTCTGGAGCATTCAGGTGTGTGTTAACACAATGCCAGGGAGGAAATACATCAATAGTGATTTTAGAGAAGCATCATTGCTACCAATGAATCTGGGAAGGGTTATAAGGAACTAAAACTGTCTGCGCTTCTTACCCTAATAAAGTTGGCAACAAATATATAAACATAATATAAATGAGAGGTTTTGGTTATATGAATTGGCCAAAGCATAATTAAGCTCACCCGCCACGTCAAGGCACACTCTCAATAGGGTGAGAACCTACTCTCACCTCCTACATAGTGGGCACACAAAGCAGTTTATACTGCTATTAAACCTCCTCCCTATTAACCCCTGGACAGCAAGCTGCAACCAGACTGATGAGGAGCCAACAACCTCTAATATGTGCAAACAGGGAAAAGAAAAAATGTCGGTGCATAGTTTTTTGTATACATTGTACAGCCAATACACTGTTTTTGCAGCATGCTTACACCTGTTTGGTAGGCCTCGTATTTTACATTTGTATTATTTGAGCCTGTGACTAGCTTAGCGCACCGACATTTTTTCTTTTCCCTGTTTGCAAGGGTTATAAGGAGAAAGATTATTTAAAAGTAGAAAACAATCAAGACAGTTGTCTTCCCAGAAGAATGTTCCAGTCAATAAACCCCCAATGTCAGACAATGTGGAATGCTCAGAGACATTTTAAAAAAACATCTCAGACTCTACAGACCTTATTTAGCATGTTAAATGTTAAAGTTCATGACAGAACATTTAGAAAAAGACTAAACAAGTATGGTTTGTTTGTAAGGGTTGCCGGGAGAAAGCCTCTTCTCTCCTAAAAGATCATGGCAGCATAAAAATGTCCTCTGGACAGATCATACCAAAGTGGAGATGTTGGGCCATAATGCACAGCACCACATTTGGCGAAAACTAAACAGCATATCAGCACAAATACCTCATATCAACTGTCAAGGATGGTGGTGGAGGGGTGATGATTTGGGCTTCTTTTGCAGCCACAAGACCTGGGAACCTTGTAGTCAGTGAGTTGACCATTAACTCTTTTGTATACTCAAGTATTCTAGAGTCAAATGTGAAACCATCTGTCCAACAGCTAAAGCTTGTCCAAAATTGTGTCATGCAATAGTACAATGTTCCAAAGCACACTCGCAAATATACAAAACGGCTGAAAAAGAAAAAGGGTTGCAATGGCCCAGTCAAAGTCCAGATAAGGCAATGTTGTAAGACGGGTGGGACAAAATTCCTCCACAACGATGTGAGAGACTGATCAACACTGTGTAATATGTCATGTGTTGTTCATCTAATGTTGTTTTTACCTAATTTTTAGACCTGCTAAGGAACAGATGATTGCTAATATGTCTTAATATGTAAGAATATAGAATTCAAAGAGTATGTACTTTCTTTTTCACACGGCTGTAACTGGTCACAGTTTATTTGCCTAACCCATCAATTCTGTAGTTAATATAATCAATCTTTATATTGTTCTTTGAGTAATTTCAGGATTAGCTGTAAAAAGCTAGGACAACCTTTGGAATGTGTATATAATGTCCCAGTTCATAAATATTTGAGCCAACACAGATGTTTATAAAGAAAAAGGCACTCCGTAACACAGGCTCATTGCCACAAGATTTCTACTGCAATGTTGTCTTGGGATTGCTTCAAATTGTACAACAAGGCGGTATCTAGAATTATATTTTATCCAGAACATTGGAGGGTTCCTAAAACAGCCCTAGTATCTATCACACATTTAACTATTCCACATTTCAGTTCTGTCAAAAAATTCTGTTTAGACTAGGGCTGCAACAACTAATCGATAAAATGGATAATAATCGATAATGGAATTCGTTGGCAACGAATTTCATTATCGATTAGTTGAATCAATTTTTATCGATTATAAAATGAGGGTTTTTCAGAGCAAAATGCTCTGAAAAATACCCTCATTATATAATCCGTTTCATTGACTCACAGCAGCAGCTCCTACTTACCAGTTCCTCCCTGCAGTCCCTGCCGATTGCCCCCCCCCACTTCCTTCTTCCAGTCCCTCCCTGCAATCGCTGCTGGATAAAGAAAGGGGCGGGGCCAATTGGCAGTGACTGCAGGGATGAAGAAAGGGGCGGGGTCAAACAGATGATTGGCTCCGCCCATTTCCTTAGCATCGCCATGGCTTTGACACTCATCTAACTGTGAGTATAAAATGTATATTTGGGCTGCTGAAAGTTAGGGAAGGTGGGGGTTAATTTAAGGTCAGTTATAGTTAATGGGGTGTTTAGGGTTAATTTAGGGGCAGTTATAGTTAATGGGATGTTTATGGTTAATTTAGATGCAGTTATGGTTAATGGGGTGTTCAGGGTTAATTTAAGGGCACTTATGAATGATGGGGTCTTCAGGGTTAATTTAGGGGCAGTTATGGTTAATGGGGTCTTCACTTCAGGGTTAATTTAATGCTGAGGACTGAGGGTTAATTTAATTTAATAAGGTTAACTTAAGGTGCAGTTACAGGTAAAGGTAAACTGAGGGGAATCTAAATTCTGGGGGCAGTGAAGATTAACCCTGTATTTATTTATAAAAGTATTGTGAACGAGTCTGCAAATCTATTATGGCACTATGGCATATCAGGGGGTATACGGCATACCTTGGGAGGACAGAGTGACATATCTGAGGGTATAAGGTATAGGGTATATGTGGCATGTCCGGGAGGCAGTGTGGC
>VKOC01002190.1:0-15011 GCA_009364415.1 Spea multiplicata | reverse complement strand
ATGTTATAAGTTGCATTTGCTAGGTAACACTCTAACTGTTTAAGATCTCCATTATTTTTGTTGTTGTAGAATATCAGTACTATACACTTACTGCTTTTGTGATGGGATGTGTTTGTACAGCCCTGTCTGTTCTGGAATGAATATATTTCTAAATATTTAAAGTGAAATGAACATTTAAATAGCTTAAAACATATATATTTATTACATTCCAGTATATGGAGTTTTCCTTGTCATTTTTAGAACTGAGCCTTGCCAGACAGCAGTTTTATAGCAAGTCTCACATTTCCAGCCATAAACTATAGGCATGATTGCTCAAGCTCACTCCGAGTAAGTAAACTTCATGTGCGCAAAAAGAAGCGTAGGTCAAATTCTATCACCTGTGATATAAGTTTATTATTGATACCGCCAAATGTTTTTTTTATATTCCACAGGGGAATTTAAAGATAAGGGCCATCCAAGATTTTCACCAGGCATTATGTGATACATACAGGCACACATGTTCATCCTACATTTTCAAGGTGCTGTCCACCAGGGTTACTTCTTTCTATATTCCTGTTCAGGTACAATAGAACCTAGTAGTTAACTTGATTGCAGGGTCTTATCCACGCAGCTCATCACGCAACCTGCGTTTACCTGTCAATGTTGGAGGGGGCAGAGCGAGATTGGTTGTCTACCATGAGCCAAATCAGACTTCAGACTGAAGGTTGGCAAGTTTGGCTGTGGTTTTTACTCTTCTTGATTAGCTGGGCAAGCAAGAGGTTAGCAACATCCCACCATCTTACCCACCTCTATTTGACCCTGGTTGTCTGATGAGATCTATGGCTCCACTGACATAGTTCTTTCCTTCTGCTTACTCAGCCCATGTTGAGTGATAGGTAGAACTAGCTTACAACCATACCTGGGAACTTCCCAGTTTAAACTATTTGAAGAGGCAGAGCTAGCCATGTATAGTCGCATGGCTAACCATATGAAGGGGTAGGTCTAGCCGCAAGAAGCCTTTACTGGGAAGGGGAGAGGGCATGGCCAAATATCACTCCCCTACCCGGAGAAGGAAGAAACTGAGGCAGGGAAGCGAGGATTTACCTGGAGACTCCTGGTTAAACCTGGAGAGTTTATGGGTATGGTTGTGGCATTATAACATGACGTATACCAATTCTCTAGTAATGGCAAGCAGTAAAACAGAGATATGTGTCGGAGGAGACACAGTTATTCTTGCACCTATTAAACCAGTAGGAAACTGGGTTTGGAACTGCGCTCATTGTGATCCATAGGTAAATACTGCAGGCGAATATGTACGTTATATGACACATATTTCTGTGCAAAGAGAGAAAAGCACTCACACACAGACACGGTGGGAAAGCATGTAATGATAACTTGCTATTAAGCTTTCTTTTCTTTAAGTTAAGGGTTACAGGATGAACACTGAGCGGGGTTCCTATGTTATCACTCTTTTCACTTACATTGTCCAGTAATACCATTTATAGCGTTGCCCTTTTAGCTTGGTCAGGTTACTGCACAAGGGCAATCTCACATGTCATTTAAGTGTCTGTCTAATTACCGTGACATTTACAGACTGTCAATAGGTAAGCAACCATTTCCTAGGGGTGAGATAGCTGGAGAGATAATGGATGTTTGAGGATTTTATTTCCATCAGGGATTCATTCATGTATATGCAAAATTAGAATATAACTTCTGAATTGCTTGGATCTGTGGTCATGTTTTTAAAGGTTTGCCCTTTTTATTTACTTTGATGCCATTTATTTTTATTTATTTTTTTATCTTTGTTACGGATTAAAACTGGATTAGCAGAGAGTATGTTCGTGCCATTTATGAAATTAATCCCTAGAAAGCCCATTATATAGCTACAGAATATGTTTGCTGTTATTAAACCAATAACAACAGTGGTCTCATATTTTGAGTCTCATATTTTAAGGAGTATTTGCACCAATAGATGCAGTGAACGCAGAACCATATATTGTTATTGATATATTCATCTTGTATTATGTGGCTTTTTGTAACACCGACCAAATTAGATCTACTGCATGCTAACTAAACCAAATTGACTCCAGCTCCCAGAAATCCCAGCCAACAGCAATAAGGCATTGTGTGGCATTGTGCACAAAACGGAAGACTTACACATGCCCTAAAAGATATGCAAATATAAAGTGATAAGGTAGATAAAGGGATTTATACGAAAGTATATTCTTTCCTAGTATCCGAATGATATTAATTTTAACCAACTTCAGTAGTAACAAAGCATAACTCATTTGACAATGCATCATGCTTTCAATAATTTTTGTATATATTTTTTTCTAATGTTTTTATTCAAGTTTGGTTTGTGATTCTTACATAACACATCTTGTATCAAGCAAGCTTTTGCGTGCAGAAAATTTTGCAAGGTTTGGGAAATCTTTCTCTTTTGCATCGTGCCATGACTCCAACAGTAGCGCTATGAAGTTGGCTTATACGGAAAATTTATCACTGGTGTCATTTATAAAAATGTACTTTTATGTTTATCTGTTGATTCATAGACTTAATGTTTCACTTACCACTTTCCGATAACATTTTTTTTTATATATAACCGTGGCTTTTATTTTATGTTGTCACAAGTTACCCTGAGTGATGAGGTGTTAATCAGTGTTTTGCAGATTTTTTTTTTCAAAGCCAAGAACAGAGATATCAAGGGGTTATTTCGAAGAATGCAGGTGGCTTTGTTCAATAATTAGGTTTAAGAGACAGAGAAGGCAGCTGTATTTTTTCAGTCTTCCGTAAGGATGCTAGGTTTTTAATGTCGAGGAATGTAGTGATGGGATTCTGTTTCTCTGCAGGACCTGCCAGCCAAAACCTTTTGCTGGTAATAAAGTGACTTGTTACTCAGTGTGGTGCCCCGTGTAGTGGATTATGTATGCTCTTAATACGATCAAGAAGAAACTGTGGGAAGCAAACCTAGCAAATAAACATCTACCTTGTTTGCATAGAGAAGCAAGAAGCACGTTACAGTCCTCGAGGCAATTCAATTTTCACCTGGTATTATATATATATTTCCAAGATGGCTTGTTCTCACTTTCAAGCACAGAGCACATTTCCCCCCCACATGCTAAAATTGGTGAAGGATCTGGAGCTTCACCTGTAGATCCTCAATATGCTAGTCTGAAACATATTTGATGACCGGTTAAAAAGTTCACAGAGATCTTCAACACATACTATCAGAGGGGCATCATCACGTCACATCATTTCTGGACAACATCTGTGTATTTGATGGAATACAACCCTGGACGAATATTCAGAAGCAATTTCCGGCAAATAGCTGAAAGGGTGCAAGGGCACCAGGGATGCATTCCCTTACATGTTAAGAATGCATATTAAAATACCTACAAAGTGGAGACATGATATGCTCGTGATAATTTACTTTACTAATAAAGCGTACCAATCCCCATTGCCAAAGTTATGTTGCCTATGTATTTTTGAGCGTAGTCACTCAATTCATCACATGATTGTCTCCCTCACAGTTGAAACCCTCACTGTTTACCATACTATTTCATACTATATGCGTTCTCTTATATTGTAGCATCCTCATATGAAGATTGGAGGATGGTATTTCCTATTTTTCTATTTATTACTGGTATTTTGTATTTATTTTAAAGATTGTAATTGCCAAGTTCATCATATTTGATGCGTTTTATCTGTGTGTATTTTTACGTATTTATAGTATCAACTTTCGCAGGGTTAATCTTGTATTTTGCTTTTACTGATTCACTGATTTTGTGCCCTACTAATACCCTAACTGCTTTTTGTTTTCTTTTTTCTATTGGCCACCTCTTGCTTCTTTTATATTTACTCAAAAAAAAAACTGCAGAAAGCAAACAGAATCCACACCAGTTTTGTTAAATAACTAATATTGAGTAGGCATGACAACAAGAAGATGCATGACCCAACATAATCCTTTTATTTGGAGACCATTTTGGATGGCTTCTAGGTATTACCCGAAAAACAGCACAAGGCTCTGTTTTTTATTAAGTCATTTTACTAGCATATAAATATAAAACTTTTTCCATTATCCAGATTTGTGAAAACTTTATATCATCTTTAAAGATAGTTTTATAAGGTATGTTGTGTCAAAATATTGTTTATGTATTTTGTTCCATCTGATAAATGCAAAGTTTGGGAATGCTCTAAAGGTGTAATACAGGAAAACAATAAATCAACTTCTCTTTCTTACATTCTAGTTTCCCATAAAGCCCCACCACTTTGCATGTTTTTTAAAATGCATTAACATGTAAGGGGGAAAAGGCACACAACCATCTTAAGAAGAAGCTGCCGTTCTAGAGCTGCAGCACAATGACCTCTCCACTGTTCGCATTTCATACCAGTTTGGCTACTCTAGCAGCCTATCACTGGCAAAAAAATACACCTACTGCAATAAATGGGATCATTTCCTGCACATGCATTTTGGGGGTCTTGTTACACCAATTGGAGCTGGCTGATTGGGACATTGCCCAAATCTCCTGCAAACCGTGGAGTTGGAAAGTGGGGACACAGTGCAAATACATAGAATGGCATTATAAAGTCATATTAAATTGCATTACTTATTATTATTAAATATTTTCACTTGAACTGAAAACATGTGATGGCTTTAAAAGTTCCAATAGGCAAATGCATTAGTTACAGATCCATTTGAGAATAACTGGGAACTCACAAGGTGTGAACCATGCCCACTCCCTGCCCACTTTCGTTCCTACCTTATACTGCTTGAGGTTCTCGTGGGAAGTTCCAAAGTATGGTTTTGAGGTTATAGATGCAGTTTCACTTAGACAAAAAAATATAAGCCTATTTTACTCGAGATCCACAAATTACTGTACTCCTTGAGGGGCTTGGTCAATGATACAATATTTTCTATCATTGAGCAAAGTGCTAAACAGGACGTTGGAAACCAGGACCACCTAAGAAGATGCCATGGTATAGGACCAGAACAAGCATTTCAAATATGTTATAAATGTATTTTGGCATTGGTTTTGTTCTCAGTTTCTCAGTTTCTGACGATAAATCCATCAACAATCAATCACTGCTTCAGATACTTTCAATCAAATCAGATGATCATCAATCAATGTGTTTTTTTGTGTGGCAAACGCTTTCTGTCTTGGCCAGCTCATTTTTGTTCTAAACTGAATACAGAAAATGACCTTATCGAGAGTCAGCATCTTTGGAAACTCCCAGACATACATGGTGTTAGTGGAAAACAGATGCTTCTGAACTTGTTTGAAAGTCTACTTCATTTCTTCTTGGACAAAAAAGCAAGTTTCCATTACTTGCACAACGTCCCCATTTATTCAAGGTTTTTTTTTTCTCCAGCTAATCCATGCCTGTTATTTATATCGGAGAAGTGAAACTATGAATTCAGACTTAGCAGCGATGCTTCGTTGGTGCGAACCTTTAGATCAGCTCTAATCCCAACCTTAGATAGTGAAGTGCTACTTCAATTGTACAGTATTATCACGTACTATCACTTGGCTGTGTTTCAAGATGTGGCATATGCTGTGACAATACTTTTGAAGCTGTTGCTAAGTTGTAAGCACTTATCAGTATCCCTCTATATTTACGGTTTGGGACAGGTTTTAGCAGGAAGTGTCTGCTAAAAGTAAAACTGAAATGTACATCACCTTTTTTCTTCCTGATTTGTAAACTAGGAGGTCTCAATACATTTTATATGTCTGTGTTAAGTTGGGTTAAGAACCCTGGGGGAAGCTCTGCTGTTGGGTCCTCATTCATATATAGCAGTTATAGTGCATTTCTACATACACAATATGGACAAAAGTATTGAGACACCTGACCATTATACCGACAGAGACTCTTCTGACACTGCATTCTAAATACATAGACATTAATATGCAGTTGGTCCCTCCTTTGCAGCTATAACAGCTTACACTCTGCTGGGAAGGATTTCGGCAAGATTTTGGTAGGTGTTTCTGTGGGAATTTTTGCCCATTCAAGGCCTGGCTCACAATCTCTGTTCCAGTTCCTCCCAAAAATGTTCGATGGGGTTGAGGTCAGGACTCTGTGTGGGCCAGTCAACTTCTTCCATACCAAACTCATCCAACCAGGTCTTTATGGACCTTGCTTTGTCACTCCTCAGTGGAAACAAATAACACTAACCAAAATCGTCCCTGCAGTCTATCAGTAATCTACAACATTAATGTAAAAGGGAGCAATACGACTTACTATATAATAAAACTTGGCATTTATTCAATACATTTTCAAATACTAGATAGTGACCATGTTACAATAAAATGTGCTCTATTTTCTCTGCGGGGTTTCTTGCTAATGGTTTTGGAGGTGGTGTATATAGTCCATGCCATAACTTAGATTCATATCTGTATTTTTTATTTTAGGCTAGTGATCCAAGGTTTTACCTTTTCCATAATATATATAATTATTACAGTGATTTACCATCTGGTATTCCAAAATCAAATAAGTAATCAAGTTTTGAGTTAACTTTAGGTATTTAAATACTCTGTTTAACCCCTTGTTTTTTAGGTTGGAAAACACTTTCCATTTCCACTTCTACTATGTATCTTTGCCTATGGAAGTACAGTCCGGGAGCTACGACAACAATGCTCGCTAGACAAATATAGAAATATACTGTCCATCGTAAAACTAAGGACAGTAACTATAAACAATATTTGAAAGCTTACAGACCAGTGAAGAAAACTCTTCCCGTCAAACCTTTTCTTATACAGAGGCCAACATTTCCTTATTTCTTTGAAAGCCATTCTTGCAATCTGCTCTTTTAACAGTGATATCTCTGACAGCCATTCAACTTTCAGTTGTTATTATGTTTGGTGTCCACTGTGTGCTTAACAATGTGGTTCATGGTGACAAATGTTGTACTTCATAATTTGAACAATTAAAAAATGTAGTAATTTTTAACCACATGGGTTAATATTATTTAAAATATCTTATGTACCTGTAGAGTACCACAGAACTATGTGCCTATCACTCTAAAGAGAAGGGTCCGTCTTCTTTATATATGCAGACCTATTTCTCATCCTGCCATAATGTGTATATTTTACTGCTGGAGATAACCCGGACATAGGGGCATCTGGGTTGTAAATCCAGGACTGAACATGGTGGTTTCACATTTCTGTTTTTAAGAATGTTTTCCGTTGTATCACTATTAAGTAAGCATTAATAATATTGTATTATTTAAGCGATTATTGTTTTCTTGACTATGAGAAAAGAACATTGTGAAATGTCTCATGTGTTCTTGAAGAAGCTCAAGGTCCTTACTTAATACCACAAAGAGCAAGCCAGCCACAGGGCTATGACTAAGTGATGGTTATTACTCAGTGGGAAGGATTGTACTCCCCTAAACCAAACACAAAGCATTCTACCCCATCACTCCATGATAAGATATATGTGCATCTGGCAGGCAGGTTCACCTCTGGAGAACAAATTTGTTTGGGGGAATGTTCAAGTTGAGTGATAGCAAAATAGCAACTCGTTTTTTTTAAATGCCAGCAAGTGGGAGGAATACACTTCGAAAATTAACAAGCACTTCAGACACAAGTAAATTCTTTCTCAAATACAGCTTTTAGCGGTGACCCAGGTGCACTTGCACTATCTCACTTTTTGACTGATTTCCACAATTCACCCTTTTTTTGTTGCCATTTATCAACCAGGGTTCCAGTTCTTTCACTAGAGATTAATTTTCTGCTCACTGATAAATACAGCTGAGTGTTAATTCTGCTTATCTTCCTTACTCTGTGACAAAGGTACGAGTCAGCTTGATGAGGTACTTCAATGGAATATCGTTTTTTGCTGTCAGAGACTTCATTTTTCAGAAAATGAAAATACAAAGGAAATCCTAAATTCAGATGCAGGAGAACATCATAGAAATAGCTTAAATACGCGGCATGTAATATAAACATACTGTATATTCTATAAATGCAGTGCATACACTTGTTGGATGTTTTTTTTTTTTTAATTATGGATTTGCTTGAACTTTTCCTACTGCCATTTGAACACCGTCCTTTAAAAACTGTCCCGTACTTGATCTGTAAAGAGGAAGACAAAGAACAACACATTTATGTGATCAAAAAGCTCAATCTGTTTCCAGAGGACATCATAATATTATCATATAGTACCAAAGAGGTGAGGTTTGGGAACTGTTCTGGTTAAGAATGGTAACATCACTTATGTGATATCTGAAAAAAAATATAATGAATATGTAAACAATTGGAGTGCTAATGTAAAGGAATATCATTTATATTATATTGATATTAAATAAAACTTACTAAAATCAGCCTAATGCTTTTTGAAACTATGTGGAAAAGACAGGGACAGAAGAATACTAGATTTCCAATGAATTCTGGGGGAAATAGCAATGACTGTATTATCTGTTATCTCATTATTGATCTGACATGTCTTAACAATATATATTATAAGCGTATAAGATAAATAACAAAACATTTTGAGCGTATGAGCAAACTCAAATTCTTGGCATACAGTCCTTTTGTGATCATGAATAGCTTTGGTAATTAATGATGTAAAACAGGAGTGCTTACATGAGATTACGCAGCCCCCACTGTAAACTCTTAGCAATACATCATACCTGGGAGTCATGTTATATAGCCTCCTACAAAATTAAACACTTGTTTTATTCTTAAGTAATAATGTTAAAGGGTAAGTTGGTAACTTGTCATTTTCAAGAATACATACATTGGTCTGTGATATTCTAGATCAGGTACTGCCCCTTCTGACTCGCCATCCTAGGCTTAGTCAACCTAGGCCAGAATATAACACTGACCATTATACTAGCCGATGTTCCGTGTTATACTGGTTAATACTGTTTTTTGGGAGTCATATGTGAAAAGTTTTTGGTGGACCTATATTTAACACAAGGAACAAAAAAATAGTGGCAAAACGAAGTTTAACAATATTTATGACGACAAGGGAAAAATACATGACCATATTATAATACATGTAAGTCATGTGAGAGCACCACCGGGATAACACCCAATGTTTCTACTAAGGTTTACTGGCACAAAAAGAACACTTTAAGGAGCTTGGTTATCCACAAATGACATCATAACTATCACCTTAGGAATATTCTCATGCATCTCATTCTTTACTAAATACACTAAAGAGAACAAGGTAAGTAGCATTTTGAAAGCTAATACTGTTTACTTTTGAAGAGTAAATCCTACGTATCTCCCTTTAAATAATATATCAACTGAATTATATGCACACCTGCACTATTGATTAACACAAAAGGATTTACATTGCATTAACTTGTTTTTAAAATGAATTAGGGATGTATTTACCCTAGGCCTGACTCAATGGTCATTCCCATTGCTAACCCACAGGATCATAAGCCAGTGCCCAGCCTGAGAAGAATTGGCGACACCGGGTACACCATGCCATGAACACATTAGGCACAGTTCTCCAATGTATAAGTAGGCCTGCTGTGGACATCAGATATCTCCTTTATAACCAGTCCACCGAGCAGCGGCACATGAGAAAGAATGATTGTCCAATAGGTGCCCATATAGTCAAAATATACCACTGAACAGGATTGCAAGACATTTAAAACTTAACAAAAGTATTTTCTTTCAGAGAAGGAAGCTGCATCTGGGTCAGACAATTCACATTCCAGGAGTTTGTCACTTTGTAAAACTTGTTTATAGAGTTTTAGAAAATTACAGTACACCATGGAAATGTAGGCCCCTAGGCGTTTGTTAAGATTGTGAAGCATTTTTACATTTTTACATGCAGTAAATGATCAACAATTAGCCATACTTACAAGTCGACTGCACTTAATCTTTGGCAAAATGAAATGTCTTGTGTGCCCCATGGGAATTTTGTACGAGTCAATGAATTATTTTCTGATTTCTATAAGAAGGGGACATTTTTATATAGAAGGCTGTTTTTTTGAATTATGGGTCTGTGTGCCAAACTATGGTTATCTGAAGTTTTGTCTAGCAACAACTCTTACTTATACTGTTCTCCAATATGTCAAGTTCCAAAGTTGTTGTCTGTAAGCTTCAAAGAGTATCTGGGTCATCCTGGTCTAAAAGTAGGATAAAAAGTAACATGAAAACAAAAATAATGATATACTGAGTAAAATATTGCTTTAGTGTTAACACCAATGGATCTCTCAGATACATAGATGGGCTCAACTTAGGTCCTGTGCAAAGACCTTATATACCACCATACATCCTATACTTACATGTAATAAGTCTTAATAACATCATTCAATATATAATACGTGCACAACCGAATGAAATAGATTGTGAAGACCTTGAAATGGATGACAAATTCTCATGTTTACTGCAAGCATATTTGTTACAACATGTAAAATGAGATATCCAAGGTACCTGCTTTGTAATATAGTATAGCAAGGATACATGGTGGTGATACATTTGTCACAGGTAGCAGAGAATATATATATCGCGATACCCCATCCTTCCATTGTTTGCTCTCATTTCATAACAGGGAACACAAACAGGGAATTTTCCCTTCGCAATCAAACATTCCCATGAATTATGTACATTTTTGTGTAAAGGAGTAGAAGTTAAAAAAAAAAAAAGCTGGCAGGCATATTTTGCATTAACCAGGACAACCTTATCTACTCTCCTTTTCCAGCCGGATAGAAATGTGGAAAAAGATCTACTTAGCAAAGTATTATTTTTCTTGGTAAAAATTAAAATCAATTTCAAATTGATATGTGCCCACTGACAAAAATCTGACTGAAAAAAAAATATTTTGGAAAGTCTTTATAGATGTATGATGTGTAAGTAATAATAAATCTATCATGTAGAAAGGAAGGCTTTGAACTTCCGCCCTCACAAAAATCTTGCACTGTTTGTAAGAAGAAAATTATTTACTGTCTGCTGATACAGTTCCTCCCCATTTTACATTTTGCTATCATTTCACATTTTCTCCCACTGACCGCTTTTGATTCTCCATTGCAAAATAAGCAAAAATGCTTCTTACATAAAGTGAAATACGTTCTCTGGCTTCATTTCATACGCACAGTACTTGCATTTGGGTATGGAGGCACATGGCCCCAACCAGTAGGGGGCACTGCCCAATTTACTCCAGTTTCAAAAAACCCCGTGGCATGGGTATCCTTCTGTTTATGTTTGAGTGTATGCTTACTAAAGTGTCAAAAGATATTCACTAAACCTCATTTTCTAGGTGAGCTACGTAGAATAACATTCAACCATTCACCATAGTTAACCATTAAAACCAGTAAGTACGCCTACTACTTTTGTGAACAATAATGCATTGTTCATATTTACTGAGAAGGAAGATGAAGGGGATTGACGTCCATTATTTTTAGATCCAATTAGATCCAATAAGATTTTCACATTAAAATCAAAGGAAATCTGATCATGTTTCCCCGAAATGAATGACAAGTCATCATATTTACTGTAAGCATATTTTTTACTACATGCTTAAGGAAAAGAACATCCTTAGACATCTACAATAATTCCCCTAGCATTTCTGAGAATTTACTGCCCACAATGATTGTTGCAAGTCTGAGTATACAAATGTATGGCATATATACAGATATAGTGTATATTGTTCACTAACTGAGGTTTTGTGTATTTTTCATACTTCACCGGGCATGGAGGGGGCACATGGCTCAAAGATGCTCAGGTCCCCTATCGGGTCCATTTTGTTCTAATCCTATAAAAAGTAGAGGGCATGCCTAAATAACTGGAGGCTACACTTATAGCACAAACAACCCCAAGTCCACATTAAACAATTTATCCCAACTGAACCAAATATTCACTGCAATTTGTAAAACTCAAGAAAAAAAGGTGAGAATGAGTTCAAAAATCACACTGAATAGACCAGGCATTTTGCAAGGTTTACACTTTCCCAAAGGATAAACTCACAGGGTTGGCCTTCATAAAGCTGTTTACTAAATGTTTGGGAATGTTATCATCACCAACCTCTTCCGAAAGTTACAAGAAAACCTGGCTTTTATTGACTGTCAGAGTATCACACATTTTGCTGGCAACGGATGCAGATCTCAGGAAACAAACTGTAGGAGACTTGGCCAAGATCCATTAATACCACATTATCACGGCTGTTCAACATTTAGTGTCTGCATGTTTGAAACCCCCAGTTCAGAGCCTTCGTAGATTACTGCCAGCCATTCTGAGAACGCCGCTACAGACATCAGATTGATAAGTTGCCCACTGCTTTTCTGTATACACCAAAGTAGCTGGACCGTTATTAGCCTGCAGCTTAGATGGGGCAGAATGAATGTACATTTCAAGACGTTTTAACCCTATTTCAACAAAGGACATTTTATGTCGTCCTTATAAATATGGTCCTATCTAAGGTGCAGTAAGCAACAGGAATCTATCCCACTTAGTTACCTTAACCCCATCCTATAGTAAACATGAAGTGAGAAGGGCCAGTAAATGACCCACTCACAGCATATGTAGGTTTAAAAAAGGACATGGAGACTTTTTTAGTTAATTAGTTGCCATGTGTTAATTTACAGTGCCCTGTGGTTGTATTGTTTTTTCTTTAGCATGGTGTTTCACTCACTAAAGAAGTATCTATGTTGATCAAATCTCCACTTTGTGTACTAATCTTAAATATTTTTCTGGGCAAAAACTGTTGGACCTAGCTTATCAAGAACAAGGATTTTGTTTCTGTTCGTAAATCAACAAGTGAACAGGAATCCTCTGTGTCCAAGTTGCAGGATGAGGTCATTTCTGGCCAAGACACAGCATACGACGTGAAGCAATTCTTTTTTTATATAGTATTTGATTACTCTACAGTGAAAAGATGGTTTGTCTACAGAGGAAACCTATAAAACGACCATGTGTTAGGAATTTTTAGTCCTTTTTCAATACATGGTTATGAGCATCTCTTGTAGGGACCCTGAAATAAGAGACTGGAGAGCAAATTTGAGATCTAACCAGCACTCCAAACATAGCTGTTTTTCCCCATTTATAAACCATTTGTAGGCCTATGATGGTAATTGGGTTGTTGGTATCCCTTTTGAGTCCTCTGAGCTCCCTGGGTAGAAGAATCCAGAGCCACAAGCTCAAAACGGTGATTGTGCTTAATGAACAACTACAACTGTATTCAGATGACGGTGTGCTATTATATTTAACAGGTTGTGAATGCATATGTTTGAAAGTCATTGTAGCTAATTATGAGTTTATTGGTATATGTACAACATTGCAAATGTGGCATGAGTTTGTATGTGAATTTTAGCGCGCAGCCTCGCAAGGGTAGGCTCCAGGTAGCTATAACCCAGAAGTTCCAGGTATGATGGTGGCCTCTGAGACTTTTTTATTGTTTAAGAAGGGACTATGGCATACTTGCTCCAGGTGTACTGGTACATACAGGAGTCTCTAAAGTAGGCGGGGTCATTTGGTGCTGAGTGACTCCACCCACTTTAAGCCCCACCCCTTCGGTTCCGGGGTGTCTGGAGCTCATTTGCCAGCGTTTAGACTGTGTGTGTCTCTTAGACCTACACAACTTAAGCGGAATGCTGCCTGTGCACAGCGTAACGCATTATGCATAGGCAGGAATTTTATGCCGGGACAGGCCCGAATTTGGTGGGACAGCCCCCAAGAAAGAGGACTGCACCTGCAAGCTGATGTATTGATTTTACATTGTAATTGCAAAAGCATCAAATAGCAAGTAGCAAAAACCTTTTTAATACTGGTTTATCCCTTAAAGGGATACTAGTATCAGATTCTAAATAGGTTTTCGAAAACATTGTGGAAACAATACAATAGCTCGGTCTTAATCACCCAGCCACACTCTCACACTAAAAAAAAGGATATGGAGGAAAAATGACTTACTTGCATACTTCATTAGCATTGCCATAAAGAATCAGCTCAGTGTGGTGTTCGAGCAGGGGGAGTTACTCAAAATATCACATGACTGACAGCAATGGCAACTTCCAGCAGTTTATTTTAACAAAATGAGAGC
Organism: Spea multiplicata; assembly: GCA_009364415.1. Lineage (NCBI taxonomy): Eukaryota > Metazoa > Chordata > Amphibia > Anura > Pelobatidae > Spea > Spea multiplicata. The sequence continues at coordinate 1,040 of VKOC01002190.1, read as the reverse complement.
AAACCAGTCTTTTTGGAAATGCTAATCTGCATGACTGTATACAGTATTGTATTTTATTGAGACATGGGACTTTAATCCAAGTTTGGCTTTGTTAGCATTTAGTTGCTAATGTTCTTCTGAAGCTTTGTGATTTTATTTTTTTAGTTTATAACATGCCAGTTATTTAAAGACAGGAAACACTGGTGTCATTTTAATGGTTACGGTCACAGAAGTAACTTTTTGTTTTACAAGTATTTTAGTGCAATACATAAATATGTGGTACGCCTTACAAAATGTTACTACTGGTTCGTTGAGAAGAGACTGCTGTCTACAAGGGAAAAAAGAAAATGTGCAAGCAATTTCAGTATAACTGAGTTTGGAAGCATTATCTGATAAAAAGAAAAAGAGGTTTCCTGGGGTTGGTGGAAGTTAGGCTTCTGGTATTAATCATAATAAGTGTTTTATCTGCTCCTGTCATGTTTAGTTTCTGTCTGCAATTTAGCTCTCAGGCTTGCTGTACACAGTATCACCCGACATTATCTGAAAACTTATGCTCTTCAAGTGTCTAAATGTATTTGCACCGTGGTTCCCACAGTTAATGTGACAAAAGCAAGTGCTATTTAAAAACTATATACCACCCCTACTGACAGACCATTGTTATTTGAGTCTGTTATCTTTGGTAAGCTACAACAGCCTTGCCTGACTCTGCACATAATAATATTTTCAGTTATCCAAACAAAGTTGGAGTTCGTGCTTTGGCTATTTGACTCTGTCCATATGCGGTTCTCTGTCCACATGACGGACATATTTCTAGTTAGTTCAAAAACTGGATAGCAATGCCTAAAATTATAGCAATCCTCAAAACTATAGTGGTTTTAGATTGAGTGGTTTACAAAGCCAACTACAGAAAGCATACTTATATCACTATACACATAAAACCGGGGTCTCTTCAAGTTTTAACCAATTTTGCGTGTTTTACTCGCAATTCCACATACAGCCAGCAGCTGTTTAGAGTAGGACTTTAGGCCGCATTTCCTGAATGGCTGGTTTCTTTCTGAGCT
>VKOC01002189.1:0-25346 GCA_009364415.1 Spea multiplicata | reverse complement strand
TATATAGGTTAAGATCCTTTAACCTGTCCTGGTAAGGTTTATCCTGTAATCCATAAACCATTTTAGTAGCCCTTCTCTGAACTTTCTCCAACATTTCTATATCCTTCTGGAGATCCAGTCTCCAGTGCTGTACACAATACTCCAAGTGAGGTCTCACCAGTGATCTGTACAACGGCATGAGCTCTTCCCTCTAGCTACTGCTAATACCTCTCACTATACAACCAAGCACTAGCATCTCCTGCGGCTCTATTCTCTATCTACCTCTGAAATAATTACCCCTAAATCCTTTTCCTCGCACGTTGAGGTTAAGACAGTATCAGCTATTCTTTACTCTGCCCTTGGGTGTTATGGCCCAGGTGCATTATCTTACACTTATACACATTAAACTCATTAAACACGGTTGCCACGGCTCCGTTTTATATAACAGAAAGAGATAACCGATAGGTTACATGGGTAAAAGCAGTACCTGCCAACCCACACCACAAAAATAAATATTTTATACCATAATATCCATGAAGCAAAGGCTACCCAAAGTTTTCTAAGAGTCCCATCAGCCTTGTTGGCTGAGGGTGATTGGGATTCTGGGCGTCAGTTTTAGTGGCATGCATTCTCCTGGAGCTTTTTCAGTTCCTTCTGTCTGCATCCTGTAACCATCAGCACGTCCTTGTATTTCTTGTGTAATTGTTTCTTCTAGCGGGAGCTCGGGTCGCTAAGCGACAGGGAACCGATTTAACATGTAATGCCGGTCTCCTGGGCTTTGTAAGAAATAGAGGTACCCGATGGTATTTGCATTCGCACATAAAACATGCACGTTGTGGTAAGGAGGGTGGTTACAAAATACGTTTCATCACCAGAACGTGGAGTGGGTGACCCTCGGGTATATAGTCCTGCGGACCTCAGAAATGATTCCTTCTGCTCGGAACTGAGCTGAATCCTGGGTTTTTTTTGTTTTTTTTTTAAAGGAAGAACTGAACCTTCTTTTAGAATATTACTGAATCCAGGTGTTTCAATCTTTTAGATAACCCCTTTTAGGAGTATATTCATTGAGGTTTAAATATATGGTTCTCTCAGGTGGTGAACCTCTGCACCAAAAAGAAGTTCATGCATAAACTGTTTTTGGGGGGGTTTGTTTTTAAGGTGGAGGGGAATGGCAACAAGGGAAGATGAAAACACAAAAGGAGAGGGTGACGGGAAGCATGAGGGAACTGAAAAGGAAATAAGGAGGAAAGGTCACAAAAGGAAGACTATTAGGACGAGGCTGAAGGCCGTGCAGATATCATGTAGGCTTTGGATTCATGTCTTGAGTGTTTGATCGTTCCACCTAATAAATACCAATCTACTTATCATCCACTAGTAGTAGTAGACTGGCAAAATAAGATGGTATATAGGATGGGTAATCCATGAGTATTAACTTCCCCCACTACCAACCATTTGACAACTCTTTAATCAAACCGTCTTGCTTTGCTTTTACTACACCAGCCTTCTTTACTATACTCTAGGCTATGCAAGAGAAGAGCAAAGACAAATCTAAAGTGAGTTGGGGATGCTGGTATTTATAGAACAAAGATAACGTGAAAAGAATGTGGAAAATGTGATTGTAAAGACTAATATTATGGGACTGCAATGTAAAGGTGTTGTAGTAGGCGCCTTCTAATGCTAGTGTCTGCCGCATAGAGCTTATATAACAGCTACACGTGGATTTTGTAAGTAAAAGTGGATTGAACACACTCACTTTGGAACAAAGGTTTCATTATTTCTAATTTCTCATTTTGTAACAAGCTCTTTGTTCTCGCCAACTGGATTCAGCGTGGTTTTGATGGATTATCAGATATGTTGGAGCAAAACGCCGGGTGGCCTTTTTAATAGAAGGTGGTTATGATTCATGCATATTACAGGACCACTGTACAAAAGTTAGCACCAGATATTAACTGCAAATTTCCACCTCGAGTCATCTTTACATCAAAGCAGCCACACCTTGGCTTACCCACCACGCTACTACTATTCACATTTACATATTTACACATTTAGAAATTTGATGGTCCAGCTTGATGTCCTTCAAGTAAATTTAGTGAACAGGTTGTATCGAAGTCCCGAAAAAAATGATATAACCCTATTGATTACACCCGGGAACCAGACCAGGATTGACCAGAAGTCTCCGGGTGAATTGCTGCTTTCATGCATCTCTGGGTCACTCTCCTCTTTCTTGGGGAAGGAGAACACCGCCCACTCCCCACCCACTTCCTCCCCTCCCATTCAATGTAATGCTTTGTGGTATATAACCCCGCCCTTGTTTTAGCTAGCTCCACCCCTCATACAGCTAACTAGCCCTTATGTGTGGCTAGAACCAACCCTCATGAAGCCATTCAGAGGAGGGGGAGCTCTGGGAAGCTCCTGGTTATGGATCTGGCCCGAGGGTAACATCATTAATCATTTATTGGACCAGAATTTTGTTTTAAAAAAAAAGTTACATAACCTTTCTTGACCTTATAGATCTGTTCTACAGATAGAAAAAGAAAAACTTCCCAAAAAGTCCCAAAAGCTTATGTCACTGCACATTTTTTTATTTATTTTGGCCCAAAAAAGGTATAGAAATAGAGGGAAAATAGTGTAATGGTTGAAGAAATAGTGTTATGTTCATCATGTTTAAATTTGTATTTGCCCTTTTATTCAGATGTGTAGAATATGATGGTTGCGTTACAAATGATCGGGATAATTCTGAAGCCTTCAGCCTGATTTTATTCCTGATGCACTTCATGCTGCTCTGCGGTTTATCTGTTTGGACAGATGAGTCATGTTTGTCCCTACTTTGCCACCACTCTGGTGGCGTAGCAGAAATCCGGTCCTCGTACGCTTCTTGCTTTGTCACAACAATTACATCTAAGCCGAGGCACATTCAGTAGGGTGCTAGCGAAGTGTAATGTAGACGCGTAACGCGATTCTCATGGCAGCAAATGAACTTAAAAAAGTGTCGCCTTTCATCAGTCTCCTGCCTTGGAAAGTGCATCTAAATGTGGTGCATAGTAAGTACTAGTTCTGATTCAACAAATGTTAATGAGAATGATGATAAAACTCAAAGTGTGATAAAAAAATATATTATTTGTTAATTCTCACAAGCACGACACTTCATGAGGTTTTTTTGGGGGGGGGATTACAAAGGGAGTTTGGAGGCAGAACAGCAGAACTCCCTAAGCAGAAAGCAACAGGCGTTACCCCATAGAGGTTGATTAAGGGTGGTGGCCGCTTGTCCAGTTGGTCCTGTTCTATGGAGAGCAGGGCCACTATTTGTAGGGAATAAAGGCATATTAGGGGATTTAGGCATAAACTGGACCAATGCCCCCCAAGAGTGACCCCTGTAGCAGCCTCACACCACTCTGTGTGAGGGGAGCGTGTGAGTGAGTCTGTGCTCCAGTGGAGTAGTAGGAAGCAGTGAGGACCTCCTAGGTATCAGTCGTTCACTTTCTATCATGTTAAGCAAAGAATCTTTAGCAGAATCTTGTAGCATATTATTTACTTTTAAGGTTTACATAACAATTTTAAGAAGGTTTTCTAGTTTCTATGGCAACAGCCTATCACTGTCAGCTGTTCTATCGTTTGACATTTATGCATTCCCAGAAAAAATATTAATACAGCAAAATTGGACATGGCTATAGAATTATTATTGCGAGGGACATTTAGAAGTGTTTAGTCGTTTAGTTATACAAATGTTAAATACATCAGCAGGTGAAACTGAACCTTTAAGCAACATTTGATGAAAAAGAGAATGTGCTCTGTCAGAATTATCATGACAGAGACATGTTTTTTAAAGAAATATGTGATGGGTAAAACCGCACAACATTCCGTTTATTCTCCGGTTATAGAAAGTTTCTATTTTGGGCCCTTCCACAAGGCCTAAATTAGATGACCCGAGGTAAACCTGCCATGTAGCATTACACTAATACAGGATGATAATTATTTTGTGACGCAGTATGTTCCTTTATGAATTCTTTTCACATCAATGTAAAATACATATAGGAAATGTAATAAGTATGGAAAACAAGGCTAGAATAGAGACTTCTGTGTGATATAATATAAATCTGTAATTATAAGTGTGGCACAGGGACACCCATATAGCACACCCAGCATAGCATCCTTTACTTACCCTTACTGCAATTCCAGGGGTAGTTAAGGTCCTTCAGTATGCAGCTGGTGGCTGGATATGCAAAGCCACATCTCTATAATAAGACAGACTTGGGTAACTAAGCAGGTAACGCAGTATGTCATCTTATTAGTTTGAATAAGAACAGCTCAGTAATGGCTTAAAAACGTTAAAAAACCCATATATACACCATATAAGTAATCTAGCGGCCGTTAGCCTAAACGTGCCAGGGCAGCTTAGTTGTCAGTAGTCTGTTCTTGCACAGGGGACATCTGTGACCAAGTCTTTAACCATAGGGGCAGGTGTCTGGCACTTGCATCTTCTACGGTGTTCTAGATGAAAAGGAACATTGGAGAATTCCATGTTACCAATAATATTACCAGATCTTATACAGGGTGAGCAGACGACCGAAACTGTCACTGTGTTATAGCTCAAGCCAGTAGAACCAAGTGGATCTGTGTTTCTCCAGTTGATCAGCAGCTCTATGTGAGATCCCCTCAAAGAAACGGATCTCCTCGACCTTAAATGACGGGGGTGAGGGCAGTAGACTTCCAGCGAGAGGGTACCAAGAGTTTGGCAGCGTTAAGAAAATGCTTAGTGATTGACCTCTTATAGTGCAAGTCTGGTTAATTGGTGTGGTGCAGGAGGTAATTTACCAGGTCAAACGGTGGTGGGTCATCTGAGAGTTTATTGAGGGTATCCATGATCTGTTCCCAGAAGGGCTGGAGTATACTGCAGCTCCACCATATGTCCAGCATACTTCCCCACTCAACCCCACAGCGCCAACAGCTCCAGAGGGTCTCAGTGCTAGAACAGAATGTATTCGAGGTCCTTCAGATGTTAAAATTAAGATAATGTTTGACCACAAAAGGCCAATACTTATGATGGAAGAACATCATTTATTTAGATGATCACCATAGCTTAATTTGCGAAAAGTGAGATAAAAAGGGAAGACCCCAGCCTGAAATAGACTGTAAACATATTTAGTAATTTGGGGGAATAAGCAAAATAAAAGTGTACAGCAGTATGTAAAGAACTAATCACCTATAATTACAAGTGGGGACATTCCAATAGCTCAGTCCTCTGCTGGGTGTAGGAGTCCTAAAAAAACCCCCCAAAACATTAAGTTACCAATAACTATCCAAGTAGGAATAGGTTGTATCCCTTGTTGCTAACATGGGATTCTTTAGCTTGGGGGTAATACCAGTGGAAACAGTCAATGAAAAACTAGCAATGAATTTAAGCCTTAGAACGTTCTCAAATTCTATAAATGTACTTGTGCTAAAAAATTATCTGAGAAAATGGTGTCAACGTGCCTGGCAGTCTCTAAGTGTTAAATGTTTAAAAGAAACCAGATAATTAGAAGTGAGTCATTTGCGTAGTGTAGGAATAAGTTGTTATAGTAACCTGGATGTACATTTCAATGGACAAAAAGTAAAATGGCTTTTGTAGAAGGCTGTTTGATATTAAGGAATTCTAATTGTATATGAAAATGCTCATGGTTTCAGCACTGTATATATACCGCCGTTCAAAAGTTTGGGGTCGCTTGGGGTCTAGCTTAAACATAATTTAAACTTAAAACTTGCATCAGTGAACACAACGTGCCGTTGAAACACGGGAGTGATGAAGGGCCTCTGTACGCCTATGGAGATATTCCATTAAAAATCAGCTGTTTCTAGCTACAATAGTCATTTGCAGCATTAACCCCGTCTGCGCTGGATTTCTGATACATTTCACGTTATCTTAATGGAGAAAATTTGTGTGTTTTTTTTTTTATTTTAAAAATAAGGACATTTCTAAGTGACCCCAAACTTTTGAATGGAAGTGTATATCAGAAAATCACCCAATGTGTAAGTCATAGGAGCAGCCATCTTAATGTATCAGAATTTGGATGATTATTCCTCTTCATCAAGCTGTCCCTCTTGCCACAAATCTCAGCTTCACTGCAGTAGTCCCTTACTTTAATATCAAATATCTAAAAAAAAAAACCCAACGACCCAATTTAGATGTAAAAACATAGTTACATACATTTAGTTATTATTCAATTAGGCGCTTCTCTTCCCACAACTTTTTGCAACTTTTTGGGGGGACTGTGCGGCGTACAAGTGCTGCAAACAATCCCTATAAACAGGATGTATGCTGGGACAGCCAACAGCTGAGACACAAGCAAATTCAGAACTGTCGGCAGCTATGGAGCAGGTAGGGGGCGGATAGTATGCCTTCAGTACATATATTGATTGTATTATTGGTCACAATGGAAGACATATTTTGGGGAAAAATAATTCAAATTCTTAACCTAGATGTATGAGTTCAGGAAAATTGGTTTTTCTAAAGCCCTTTCCCCTGCTGACTCTCTTTTCAGGTTCTGTCTGCGAAAGTCTATTACTGTTAAAATTGCCGAGGATTCTACAGCGGAATCAGTCAGCCCTCAACAATGAAGCACTTCATGAGGTGAGTCGTTTACAATGTGTATTTAACAATATGGAGTTACAGGAATGCGTGGAAGTAATGTGCGATTTTGCAAATAAATTGGTACAATTTGTCCTTAAAGGAATAATAAAAAAAAAACAAAAAAGGGTTTAAGAACCCAAAGGTAGAGCTACATTAAATCCTGTTGGCACTGTACCAAGGCACTTTTGAAACAAAACATCCTTTTGTTGTTATTGTGCGGCAGTATTTCCCTTAATTGCTCCTTTTTAGCAGTTATTTTTAGCTGAGAACATGGTTGCTTTTAGAGACAGCTTGGTAAGGGTAGCTTCTTCCCCGGCTACTGAGATTCACATGCGCTTAAACTCATGCATGAAGTCTTAGTGTGCATCGTCATGGGAACCAAGGCACCTTCTGGCCCATGTAAAGCCAATTCTTACCCCCACTGGAACTATCACACGGAAACACGCACAAACACTAACACGCACACTGACTCTAATACCTTACGCAACTGCAACGCACTCCCCTCACGCAGAGCATGACTGGACGGTGACCCCACTCAGCCCCACTTCCATGAGTAGACTGGCCCTTTTTGGGAAATTAGGACTGGCCCCAGGAAAGCGGGGGGGTCTGCTCCAGGGGAACATTGTGCAAAAATGGAGCAAAATACTGTGCAGTTTTGTAGGCTATATTGGTTTTTTGGTATCCGTAAAATCAGAAATTTGCCTCATGACTCGTTTTAATCATGTGCTTCAGTTAAATGTTATACGCGGGGTAAATGCTTATATAACATTTCACCAATACTTATGTTTAGGGTCAGATTTCACGCAATGTAATTACCCATTTTTCAAAAGTTTTAGGGTTGTCAAAGGACACAATGGAATATTTAGAACTCCGGTTTTGCCTGTTTGGACACTTGTGCCGTGCACACACCACGTCTCCTGAGTTTGTTTGTGAGTGATGGAGCCTGCTGTTTTTGCGCTTAGTGAAGCTTTTGGTATATTTTTGTCCATTTCAGTAGCACATAAGTCTATCCTGGGCCATTATCCTCTAGTTTTGTTACCACTGCTTTACTGGTTGATAACTGGTTCTATCGTACCTGTGGTGTATGTGGTGCGCTGTGTTAGCGGATTAACCTCTTATAATTGCCCCTAGGATAATCTTTATGGAGCATTAGGCCAGGACGCCAGGGCCAACTGTACATATTGTGTGGCCAGCCCCCAGTAAGTGGGAAATGTGGTGGGAGTCGGAAAGGCCACCTCGAGGAAATCAAAGGCTGCTCCATCAGCTAGATGGCTGAATGGCTCTTATCTGTTTCTACAATTATCTGTTTCTTCAATGCTTCCTTTTTAATAAGAAATTGTTTTTCCCTGCCATCATCTGGAACAATACAATAAAACGTGATTTATTATTTCAGTGTATTATCATTTTTTTAAGCATAGTATGATGATCCTCAAGCTAGGTGTGTAATTAAATCAGGATATATGAGCCTGTGCTTTTAAAGGTCCACACTTCATATTGGAAACAAATGAGTTCTTCTTTACAATAAAACCTTATGTTTCCCATAAAAAAAAAATTTTCTCGATTGTATTGCCCACTTCCCACGCAAAGGTTTGGTTTAGAACCAAGATTAAAAAAAAGAAATCTTTGAGCTCTGCTTGTTGTTGCAGTCTGTTATTGTCACAGGGGTTTAATGCGCCGCTCAGGGAAGGTCAAGTGCAGAATTAATCTTGTATTTCTTGGTGTCAGCAGGACAAAGAACACACAGCAGAGCTTAAAGCTCTGACTAAAGGCTGAAACTGCAGGACATGGAACCGTACGGAAGTCAAAGTGCAAAAAATGGAAATGTGATTTCCGCAGGCACAACCTCGGCGGTCAACAGAATCTATTGCTTTGGCAAAAAAAAAGAATGGCTCCATACCCATCTCACATGTGATTGATTTCTATTACTTCCCATTTCACTGGAAGGTGAACAGCCTTCCGGCAGGAATAATGGAGGTTTAAACATACAAGAAATAAGTATCTGGCTATCCTGAATGTAAGAGAAGACCAAGAACCGAACAGGGTTTGAGGTTTTAACAGCAGGTTGAAACACTAGGTGGCTCGAATAGTTTAGCGGATTTTAAATTCTTTAATGCCTGAAAAGGTTACACTACAAACACTCAGGGTTTAATTAGTGCCTGATATTGCTTTCCAGGGGCTATAGGTACTAAAGCGCACGCAAACAAAAGAAACATCCTTCACATTCGACCTTTTGGTTTTTACTCCTACGGCCATACAATTACAGATGCTGCTCTTGTACTATAAGGTCGATCCTTATAGTGATCCCGCCGAGTACCCACTCCCTAGGCACAGATGCTTGCATGGTTTTGCTACTGCTGTGGATCATCAAGCATTGGGATTAGTGTCATTATCTAATGTTGTTTTGGCTCAGGTCCTGAAAGATCTGTATATATATCATGTCTACAGGAAACTGTGTTGAAGATGAAAGAAAAAAATCTATTTCCACATGCTCCTAAACCTTAACGCTAGAGAAGAAACTTACCTGGATCTCTATCATCCCCAGCATCTTCTGCCAGTTTCAGTGGCATTCTACTGAGTTGTTGCACAATGGACAACCATTAAACCTCAGAAAAGAGTTGACTTGCCTAGGTCTGTGGATCTAAGAGGCAGGTGAATGAATGATCAGTTTCCAAGATTTCAGGGGAATAAATGAGAGGTTTTGAATCAGCGTAATTATTATTTTGAGATATTTAATTTAAAAGTTCATCCAGTTTTGACGTTATCTCCCCTATCATACCTGGGAACTTCCCATGGTGAGCCACACGGAGCTCTTGCTCACTCGGGCGAGTGCCTTTCTGAGTTGGCGGTGCTAGCAGCACAATGGGTAGATCTGGCCCCAGATAGTCTTAAATTAAGTGGGAGTAGGAGGCAGGAGAATGCATGGCCAAACGCCAATTCCATGCCCGGAGAAAAGGGCAATGTGACCTAGAGACACTGGGTCAAACCCGGAGAGAGTTCCCAGGTATAAGTATGCCGTAGGAAACTAATACATAAATATACTGCTAATTTTTATATTTGAGCACCATTGCATAGGTTTATTTAATGTATAGAACTGTAAAATGTAGGGGTTTGACATATTGGCTAAGGGAATTGATAGCTTACAGCAAAATCTCTCAATGTTTTTTATGTGTCACATAAAGATGTTTATGTAGGTGTGCTTTTTAACAAGATGGTACATGGAAGGGAACATAGATGCTTTTAAATGTAGACTTCAAAGGATAGATGAAAGGTTTGATCATCCTTTAAGAAAGTTACTAAAAAAAAAACCAGTTATGTTGGAAAAAATGTAGACAGACATTCTCAGAGCATAAAAAATCTAATTGAAACTTGATTTTAATTGTGGAGCCCATATCAGTACATATTGGCATGGGAAAAAGAACTTGGGACATCCTTGACCTCAGAACACTATTCAATATCTATTGTAGCTCTTGTATGTGTATTTCCAGATAAGTTATACAATTACATATTAAAGTATTAATTGGACAGATATTAATTGCAGACAACCTTACTATAAAAAATCTACATTTTATTTCTTTAGAATCTTTTTGATGAATACGAATATTATGTTTCTGAGACTTAAATTGTGGTTGGATTGGAGGAAGGTTTCTCTTCTTTCTTTTCTCTCCTTTGTTTCCTTTCTTTCATCACTTTAAATACATTCTAAAGACCAAGAAAATTATGTCATAGAGTTCATTCTATTTCAGATAGGAAATAAATTGAAATACGGTATTTTTTTCTTATTAGAAAGTCAGGCTAGCTGGTTTGGTAGTCCCTGCCATGGTCTTCAATTACATTCTAAACTCTCTTTCCAGCCCAGCATACATTTCCTTTCTCAATGCAGTGTCTATGTTACAATAGTTGTAATGTAAGTTTTAGAGAGTGGTAGATAAAAGGAACAGCCTTCCATCAAAAGTAGTAGGGCTTTAAACAGTAAGGGGATTTACACTTGCATGGAATAGGCATAAAGCTATCCTGAATCTAAGACAAGACCAGGGATTAAGGTCTGAGTAGACTAGGTGGGCCAAATAGTTCTTATCTGCTGTCATATTCCATGTTTCTATGTTTATACTCAAATATTTAGACACCATAGAAGAGAGAAAAAGTATTTGTTGTGATTGACCACCCCCTGAAAGATGGCAGCATACTGCAAAAGTAGGGATAAAGAGATGAGTCCTGGATATGGGACTTACCTCTTTATCTCCCTATTTTTAAGAAGGAGGCAGTGTTGAGCGAGGTCATGTTTAGAGCCGTAGCTAGCTCCTTTTGCACCCTGAGGCAAGAATGGAGAATTGTGCCCCCAGCAATTATTTTTACAGGGGTTATTTTATTTACACTGCCCTTACACACTGTGTTTACACACACCTGTCCATGAACACACACATACACACTGCCCTTACACACAGCTGCCCATTAACACGCATATACACATACACCGCCCATACACACGGCGGCCCATAAAGACACATATACACATACACTGCCTTTACACACACCTGCCCATAAACACACATATACACATACACTGCCCTTACACATGACTGCCCTCACATACACCTGCCTATTAACACTCATATACACATACAAGCATACATGCCCTTACACACATATACACACACACCAGCTTACAAACATACCTACACTGCTCTTACACACACACTGCCTATACCAGCTTACAAACACACATATATATGCATACACTTCCCTTACACATGACTGTCCTTACACACTGCCTTTACACACACCTGCCCATTAACACACATACACTGCCCTTACACAAGCCTGACCATACAAATACACTGTCCTCACACTCCCCCTGCCTTTACACACATATACACACCAGCTTACAGTTATTGTAGTGTAAGTGTGTGTCTGAGTGAGTGTAAGTTAACGTACGTGTGTGTCTGAGTGAGTTTGTGTGTGCATGTGCCTGAGTGTCTGCTTGTGTTAGTTTGAGTGCCTGCGTATGTTATAATGTAAGTGTCTGTGTGTATGTGTGTTTCGTTGTGCTCATGTGTATTGGCATGTGTGTTGAGTGTCTGTGTTCATGTGTGTGTTAACGTGAATATTTGTGTGTTTCTGGGTTTGTGGGTCTGTGTCTAGGTTTGTGTAATGGTGTGTGTACACGTGTGTTTGTATTGTGTGTCTAGTTATGTTGCGTTACCGTGAGTGCCTGGTTGTGTAAGTGCCCCTCCCATGGTACAAGCTCTCAAACCACAACCTTAGTACATATTGTACTAAAACCCTTCTCTAAATGCTGTAAAAGTCAGCATTATGAATTGATAATCATGATTTACTTATTTAATCACTAGTTATTAATCTGTTAACATCATTATTCCTTTCCAACAGACCAATTAGTTGTCTGTTAATGTTTGGCCTTTCGTTATTATACTATGGTAATGCACTTATTTTATTAGAATTTCCTCCCTTTGATGGATGACTACTCATTGTGTCAACTGCACTTTTTATCTTTTTTCTTTGTATTAGCATGTGTTTGTTAATGTTAGTGTATAGTGTTAGCATGAGTGTGCGTGTGACCCTATGGTGTTAGAGTGTGAGTGTATGTTAGTGTATGATGTTAGCTTGATTGTCTGTTAGTATCTGGTGTTAGTGTGCGTTGTCAGCATATGGTGTTAGAGTGCCTAGGGTTAGTGGTGTGAGTAAGAGAAGGGCACTGTTGCGTGATTTTGTGTGTTAGTATGTATGTACCAAGCACCAAATAAAATTTTTACAGCAGGAACAAAACAAAAGATGGAGCAAGTGGTTCATATCTGCCATTACAGTCTGTTTTCTATGTCCGCATGCTGGCTTTGAGACCAATAATATGTATTTTTTTAAGCATGATAATAAGATTATTATGAACTAGCTGCAGATTAATAATAACACATTCATCCCATTAGCCAGGCTTTTAGATGGGGGATATTTGTGAATTGTCAGGCATCATGAGATTAGTCTGGTATGATGTTAGAATTTTCAATGAGAATTTAATTAAAAACACAGAAAGCAAAGCCGGTATTAAACCAGACAAGTATATGGATCAGAACGTGGTTTCAGGAGATGAGGTTATATCTGCACACATAGCGCAACTGTATATCACGCCTGTCGCCATGGCAAAGGTAGAAGCAATGAATCAGATGGAGAGAACATGCAATCCTTGTTGCCATGGTGAAAATCCATGCAGGCTTAACCCATTGAGGGCTTCATGAGTGAGCAGCTCATTATTCTGACGATTCTACGGTTAAACGGTCAAGTTTATGCAGCAGAAATTTAATTTCTACACAATTCTAGAGGTAGATACAATGATCTACTACATGTTTACAACGATACAGTCAACCATCCGTGGTATAAAGTGATAACTTTAAGATTGTATAAGTGCATGGTTTCTATCTGAAGAACACGTGAATGGGGTCAATGTGTTTCTCATCTAAAATATGGCTAAACACTTAATATGACATAAAAATCTGTGAATATTCATGGTGGTTACTCTTATCACAAAATAGATTATTCATGAGAATAATTGGAATAATTGTAAACAAGATGTAGGGCTGAGATGTTATGACAGCAATCATAAGACATCAACAAGCATAACCCTTAGCAGTAGAGAAGGCTTGCAGACACAGCATTGTCACAAATACTGCATATCCGCTTCAAACGAAACCTTTTCAAACTAAGTCTTTTTACTAATAACAACACAAAAAGTTGGGGGCACGCATCAGATTGCACCTCAGCCAGAGAAAGGCTCAATGAATGAGACCGCTAGGCACAACGGAAAAGATTTCCCAACGAGACTCTGGGAATCCCAGCTAATTATTAGACCTATGGGGTAGAATGTTTAATATGCAGATAGATCCCACCTTTTGAAAGTTCAGCTCTCCTGCAGATCCCTGCTTTAGTGAATTAATCCATTAGCTGAAAAACCAGATGCACGGCAAAAAAAAAAATATTTATGCACACCGATTATTGTCAAGGGGACCCTGGCACTTTAAGGCCCATAGCCATCTGATTAAGCAGGTGCGGCCGACATGTGGATATGCACGCCCGCCGCTCATGTAGGGTGCAGCCAGACATATCCAGCCATTGGGCACACACCTCAGCACCCAGTATGCTGCAGGTGAGTGTGTGGTGCTGACAGCCAGCAGTGCACCTGGCATTTGACCATTGTGCCAGATGGCCAAACTGGGCCTGGCATCAGCGCCATAGTCACATGAAAGACCCCCTAAATATAGAGACTACAGCCACTGCCATCGTGCCCTAAAAGAACTTCAGGAGGACAGGTCAGAGCATAGACTACCAATAAGCTCCACCATTTTGTTTTCTAGAGCAAACAAAAACAATTTTACACAAACCAGATTTAGCTTCATGAGTCTTAGTGATTATCATTATACTTTGTCTCAATTTTGCTTCAAACGTGCCTTGGTACACCGTAGATCACTTATATATGTTATGTAGTGTATAGAACACCGGTAAAATACGTATAATTATGCTATAATTATTTTTCTCCATAGAGTGCTGGCTCCGTGCATATTTGATGTTAACAACCATAGACCAAGAGAGACAGTACAATAATTTACAGGTAACTGTAGGTAGTAAGATCCTGTCCTATCCCTTACACTAACTACTTGGTCTGTCGCCTGCGGTATACATTGTATTTTTTTTAATCTTAATATAGGCTAAATTCTCTATATAGTTTGATTTAAAGGAACATGGAGGTTTCCAATATAATATAACACTGTAAAAGCTCTCTCTCTTGTTAATTCCAGTACTGTAGAGAGAAGACAATGTCTAATTTAAGCCATTTCAAACTTTAACCCCCCCTTAGTATTACCAAGTCTAGGCTTTCTGTCCACTCATAACGTCCACCCATCTCTAGCCCTGGGCAGGGGAATTGGTGGCCACTTTTATAGTCAACACAGGTTTCGTTTTGTAAACATCGATGTTCCTTTGCTTTTCACTTGGTATGCTGATTGCATCTGCTCTTCTACAAGTAATTCTAAAAAAAAAAAAGGTTCTGATATCCGGAATACAATGATGTTAAAGGATATTCATCACTCTAGATCCATTTCTCCAATTCCTTGCACATTTCCAAATGCTAAAACAATTACAGTGTTTCTCAACATGAAAAGATACAAACTAAATGGAGGTGCAGGGCTCACAATAATAAAGTCGTAAATGATTTATAATGGAAGAGAACAAATGAGATTGAGATTAAAGTCCAACTAGTGACAAATATATCCAGTTATCAATACAAGTTGTCTTTTTTAATTAGGAGAACAGGTCATTTTCATGGCCTGGGAGCATCAGTACGAAACATACCAGTAAGAATATCTCACCTCTTCCCCAATACTTGGGGATTCTAACCTCAATTTTTTGTCCAAAAGCAGGGCCAGACTGGCCATCTGGCACACCGGGCAAATACCAGATGGGCTGTTGGCTGAAACACACTCACCCAATCTGCTTCTGATGGCAGGTTATGGCCTTAAGGTGCCAAGGTTCCCCCATCATCGTCAGTCAAGGACTGGTGACTCCATAATGCCTGTAGTGCAAACCTTGTTAAATCCCTTTCAAATGTTTTATTGGAAGCAAACCTCTATTGGTGGTGAATAGATTAACCATGCTGCATTTCAAACTGTTGTGGAGCCCTATGAGTGATCTGCAAACTGTACATCCACGTTTTATGGAAAAGGTTAGTCAATGAGAGTCGGATGCTGGGGTAAGATTTGGTTCCATGTTATTTACAGCGGATCGTGTAGTACTAGAGGTTACAACATTTAAATTATATATACCTGCTCTGCTTCCAATACCACGTATGTATATTTGTTATCCGGCTTCACTGTGACAGATCATTCATCTTCTTTATTAGCTTTTCATCAGTAATGGTAACGCTGCTTTTTGCTAGTCTTCTAGAAATCTGACTGATCTATAATCTGAAAATATTTTGCATCCGTATATCTTGATATGATCGTTGTATATGCAAAACCTGCTTTTAAGCATAAAGTAATAATGTAATTCAATGTAACAAACTGCTAGCATTTAATTTCCACTTTAAGTAATTGGTTTTCCAGTAGTCTACTGTGACCATCATTTTGGATTACATGCAGACATAAGGCCGCCAACGCTTTACCTCCAACCGTCTCATTTTGGAGACACCACTACAAAAGGTCACTTATGTCCTTGCACATCCTTGCTCCTGAGCTGAGATTGTAGATAAAACGTAATTTACAAAAAAGAGTATTTATTTAAAAAAAAAAAAAAAACCATTAAATTAAATGTCCAACATCCAAAGATAGTTACTTATTTCTGAGTAGGCTAGCCATAGATAGATTGTTATAGTTGGTAGGCAGCAAACTGGTGCTAGATCCCACCAGAGATGTAAGTCATCTGGTGGGTTGTCTTGTGTTTTGGGTTTTTTGTGGCGCGTATGGACAAGCCTGCTTTAACAAATTTAGTGTTCCTCATCATAAAAAAATCACTTAATTAACTTGATTTTTTATTGGCACTTTTTAATAGAAATGCCGGTATTAGCCAAAGCAATTTACATAACCATACCTGATTTAAATTTAATAAAGAGGACAAACCTTCTTTATGAGAACGGCTTCATAGATAAGAGAACATTACACTTACATTCACGCTTACTCCGCTAATATTGTACTAAACTGTTTTCTTTAGCTTTGTGTCTGATTTGGTTACATAGTAGAACAGCCTGATGGCATATTCAATGTACACAACAATAAAACATTATAGTTCACAGCCTTCTTGATATAGAATCTTCTAAAAATAATACTTGGTCAGACTTCTAAACGCAACAAATTAAATTGTGTTTAAGATCTTTGCATTTAATAATGCAGTACTATCCTTTAAATGTGAAATAATAGATGGTGGTATGTATAGGTTAGCATTGACTAAAGCATGGTTTTTTTAATTCTCCTTCACTAAAGACTTGGTTTATTTGCAGACCCAGAGGCTGCCATATGATATTGTGGATGACTTACCCTGCCCAAACATTACGCTCAGCTGTCTATGGTAAAGTAGCCCTGCGTGTCCAATGAAAGACTTCCCACCATAGCCATAGACATATAGAATGTGACAGCGGATAAGAACCATTTGGCCGTCTAGTCTACCCAGTTGTTTTTCACGCAAGATTTTTAAACCCTAGTTGGATCAAGCAGTGAAGAGGCTAAACAGAGTAGGATGCAGAACAGTTATTTCTATTGCAGGCACACAGTGCGAGGGAGCATTAAAACACCAGATCTCCAAGATCTCCCCAACTGGCCATGCTCTTCCAGCGGTGCCCCCCCCCCAGATTAAGCCGCCCCAGATGGCTGCCTTGGCTCCCTGGTACCAGCCCTGATGGAGCTAGAACACTGTCTGAAAACATTATTTTATCCAAAAAAATTAAATATTAAATAAAAGGTATTTTTAATCTGATACTTTAAAACTTGGTGGCATTTCTTCTTATCTTCTGTCTAATAACCCCTCCTAGGATTTAAGAACAAGACCCTCTTCTCTTTCTGTATCAGTATATCTCACGTGCGTTCATAGTATTATTAATTTTCATTATTTAAAATATTATTGATATTGTCTATTTGTGTTCACCCTCCATTTAGTAGCGCTACCGTATAAATATAATAGTAATAAAAATGTATAGCACCAATATATTCTGTAGCGATGTACAAAAAGGTAAGGAAGGACATGCT
This sequence comes from Spea multiplicata, assembly GCA_009364415.1. Taxonomy (NCBI): domain Eukaryota; kingdom Metazoa; phylum Chordata; class Amphibia; order Anura; family Pelobatidae; genus Spea; species Spea multiplicata. The sequence goes on along the minus strand of VKOC01002189.1, from coordinate 8,030 downwards.
AAAGTGTACCTTGGGCAGTCGAGGAGTTAATGGCTCACATGCTCAAAAGTGAAACCTCTTTGATAAATATATTGGTCAGGATTTTATTCCCAAATTGTGCTGTGGCCTGCTTAAAATCTGCCACGATGGCATGAATGCTAAACCTATTTAACAAAATGTCTTTTCTCCTGGACACCCCGTTCAACCTTCTCTTCGTGTTAACCCCAGGAGAACTTCCATCTGAGAACTTCAACAATAAAAGCACAAAAGAGCAATCTTACTCAGTAGGGCAGATACAAGTGGAAGCATTTAGTGATACAAAAGGGATCCCATGGTTTGTTGCTCTAAATGTGGGAGTCATTTTTTACTCTGCTGGTCATAAAGGTGTACAGGAAAAGGCAAGCGGCTTCTCTTTCTTCGTGAATATAAACTAAACAGTCGGCAACACCAGACTTATACCAGACAGTATATAAAGTAGTAGCCAGTGCGCGCAGTGCACGGGTTGGGAAGAACAATTGATGTTTTGATAATATGATTTATTTATTTTAATAGCACCATCATATTCCGTGGGGCTATGTGATGAATAAACCGGAGATAACAAGTAGTATGTAACATTAGGCCAACTAGGACTTACAGAAGATAAAAAAAAGCTTTGAACAAAGGAGCTTACAATCTAAAAATGCTGTATGAATTGTAAGCTTGCGAGCAGGGCTCTCTCCACCTAATGTATCTGTGCCAATTCTCGTCTTGTCATATCCCTTGAATATATGTATGGTATTGAGCACCGCGTAAATTGTTGTCGCTATAAAAATAAAAGATAAAAGTAATAATAATAATGAATTCCAACTGGTAGAGTATAATGATTGGTTTTTTTTTAAATTCAATACAATCTGCAGTTCTCTCTAAGCTTTTTCCACTAGCTTGCCAATTAATTTTTGTGTGCATGTGAATGACACTTCTGTGTGAATGAAAGATTTTTTTTTTTTTACTTGCAATTCTTGATGTGACCACGAGGGAATAGTTGGCCTAATTTGCATCCAAATAATCCACATCAAAAGTCCTTCTTCGGCGAGCAGCTCCCCATATGGTGTTTCTGTGTAGTCCTCTGCTGTTTATTAGACATGTCGGAATGTACTGAGCTTGTCAGGGCATTTTTTCAGAAAATAATCTTGGTTTTTGTTATTGAGTCAATTAGCTTCTGTCGCACTCTGATCTGAAAGCTGTCAACCAACCCCAAGAAAGGTTACTTCTTGAAATATGCCCAATATCAATTCCGCCTATGTTTTTCTCATTTTCCTACATGTATGTAATTTCCGCAATGTACTACAAGTAAGATTTTTTTCAGGTTCTGGGCATTCTACTCTACTCTACAAAATCATATAGTAACTCCTAATTTATGCATCCGGAAAACTTCGGCATAAACGCTTTCCAGTTGGAAATAGTTGAGATGAATCCTACACTTGCCAATGTCATTTTGACCTTCATATTGGTGCCTGCCTGAAATGGCTTCCAGAACTTCTAGATACCAATAGAGATTACAATAGAGATTGAATTGAATAAATATATGTAAAAGAAAGAAAAAATCTGAATCATATGTATAATCTCATATAAGGCAATCAGCTTCATGATTTTCTTGAATCCCTAAAAGTGCTGTGTTTCTCTCCTAGAATATTTTTTTTGTGCAATATACTGTATTCTCATCCCTGTTAGTATAAACTGCTGTAATTTTGAGGGAATAGGATTTTTAGAGTCTCTCACAGGAATACTGCACAAGTCTTCTATCCAATGTACATTTTGTTCTTTGCTATGCAAGTCATGCGGTAAAGTGAATTTTATTCTTTTAGTTTGCTTTGTCCAACTTGACCCTGGTAACTCGTTGGTCATACTTTAATGGATACAGAGAACCTTTTAAGTACATTTCAGAATGTGAAGCTTTTAAAGCCCTCGGGGGTCTCTTCTTTAAGTGCATTCTCTGATAGATGAACATCCCGTGTTGCTGAAAAATCTGAATTATTGCGCTGGACGGAACAGAGTGTTCATTCTAAAAGGTACCCACCAAAAGGGCCATACCTGACCCTGGAGGTTTAAAGTACCCTCGATGTATGTTTGTGGGTCCCTTGAAAGCATTCACTTGTATACATGAGACCATCATGTCTGTAACCACCCCCAGCTCATATGGTGTGGCTGACCCTGTGGAAGATCAAGTAAAACACAATAATTGGGGAAAAGCTTTTGAGTGTCACTCAAAATGTTCAGATAAGAGAAGCCAAGGCGGCATCTACATCTTTGTCCCATCTGCCAGGCCCTCATTCCTTGAAAGGCCCCTCTTGTAATGAGTTTAGCACCAGGTAGAATAGTTTTTCTGAAGAAAATTTTAGCACAATATATACAAGCAATTTTCCTTCTGGTGAATAGGTGAAACTGTCATTAAATAAGTTATGGTGGGTAAAGGTGATGGAAAACTTAAAATTAAGGGGTAGTAGAAGTATTATTAATCACTCATCTACAGACACCAGACATGCCAGAAGGCTTGTTTTTCCCTCAGAAATCTCATGGTGCCACCACAACCACAAGGGATTCTGGGTAGGCACATGCAAATAAGGTCAACAATGTGAAAATGTAAATCTTTTTAGGAAAAAGAAAAAACAATATGTCTGGAGGTGCGAAACCCCAGAGATACTAAGTTTGGGATCTACTGACTACGAACTGTCCCTTGTAGTGTCATTTCCTGGGACTGGAATGTTAATGCAGTTTCCCCTCATTTTTCTTTGCAGAATGGTGGTCCAGGTGTGGTTCTATTTTTACTGTATCTGCGTCTGGCGTTGCCTGAAGTTCATTTTGAGGAAGCTCACGGGACGCTGTGAGCTACAGAGAATCTGTTACAAAAACAAACATGGAGCGGGCCGCACTCTGAAAATAGGTATATCATCTTCTGAAACAACTCAAGAGAAGCATCATACCATTGTAGGATAACATAGTAACGAGGGTTTATTGTGTTTGGAATTATATTCATTATAATATATATATTATATATTTTTATATATATATATATATATAATGCAAGAATTCCAGAGGAAGTGGTCTTATTAGTTCCACTCTTAATATAGTCTTATTTTCCTTCTTCTGCTCCGTAGGGACCCAGTGTATGGAAAATACTAGCCCTTAGTAGGCTCATATGGACTAGATGATGTTATATATAGAAAACGCAGGTGCCTTGAGTGTGAGTTGTCTGTGAAATTGCCTTTAGCTATGGATCCCTATGCTATGCAAGTTGACACCAGTTAAAACCCCATTATCTTCAAACGGAACCGAACTCAGATTTATTGCTTAGCTTGAGCAATTGATTAAAAAATCTAAAAAAAACAGTGTTGTTTCTCCAGCTAGAAAGCCAATATTGACTCTTTAAAGCCAGGGGTGAATGTATCCGTGTAATAATTAGAGCTATTATTGCGTGTTTAACAGACCCCATGAATGATATTGTTGTTTATGATATCAATCATATTAGAACATTAAGGAGACATTATATGGATACAATGACACAGAAGTAACACAGAATCAGAGTCAATAACAAGGTTTTTCAGCTTCCTCCATGTACCAGAAATATTTTTTAAGCTACAGCAACTTCAGGTGATAACACATTCTGGGTACTGAGAAGCAGTTAGTTTCACAGTTAGTTTCAAAGTGCTTGGTGAAACAAATTCAAACAATGTCACACTATTTTGTGCTATATTACCATACATATGATCTTTCTAATTTAGCTGCCCCTGAAACCTTTTAAATATTAACCTTTTATTGGCGCGTCATGATTCTTTGTGGCGGCTCATCACAAATGCTAACAAAATGACTCCAATACATTAATGATACACTTAACATGCGTTCAGCCGTGATATACTGGTAGCAAAGGTACTAATTAGGAGTCTTAGATATCATCCGATTAATTTAGTGTATGAAGTAGTCAGTTCCAGACTGTGTGACCCTGAGATTTTGCCCCTTCACCCTGAGAGCCTGAAACTGGAGCAAAAACCTGGAGACTCCGGGTCTAACTCTGAGAGTAACGTGTGTAGTGGAGGTCAGTAGGACATGTATCAAACTGCTCTGTTTGATACATGGTGTGTCTAAAGCAGGGGCATCCAACCTGCGGCCCTCCAGCTGCTGCAGGACTACATCTCCCATAATTCAGCTATGCGGCGGGCTGAGGAGTATTGGAGATGTAGTCCTGCAGGGTGCAGGTTGGACACCCCTGGTCTAAAGAGTTAAACACACTTTTTAACTTTTTAAAATTGTAGGGACCGGTTTTTAAGTTCAACGATGCATTGTACATTTTAATATTTCGGTGTACAGTTGTTTGCCCCCTGTGGAATTATTTAAGAGTTTGAAGACCAGTCTGGGTGTTATAAAACATTCATGTTCGCGTGTATAGGAGGTTATTAATGAAAAGTGATTCTGGCTGAAACGGCAATTTTATCACCATAGCAGTCAATGGAATGGTCCAAGAAAAAAGAAAGCCTGCCTCGGCTCTATGTGTATGCAGTATTGGAGAGAAGATAATCAGTCACATTCTTTCTATCATAGGGGTTAAGACCAATGTTAATATTGCTTTACACAAAATCTCCATTGTGTTTATGATGTATTAAGCCGATTCACATTGTATAATTATCTTGCAGAAACATCGCTGAAGTCTTCAAAAACTAAGGTAAGCTATTGGTTCCATTTCTGGTTTTAGTGCTCTTTTTCCCTTTGATTTTTGCGAAGTGGACAGCTTTGTGTGAGAAGGGTATCCCTAATATTCTATGTGAAAAGTACTCAGTGGACTTCCATTATAGAAGCTGTGCCCGTTTACTTAAAAAAAAGATCCCGGGGTGTTGCTTAGGGGGAATTTAAGGTAAAAATAATTGGGTCTTAAATGGAGCAACTATTTAATTCCATCACTCACAATCCCAAATGTTTGCTTTCATAATCCCACATTAAACAGATAGTATAACTCTAAACATTTATAGTGTTTGTTGCCAAGTGTGGTGTGTGCGGTTGACTGTGTTGTATGTGAGAGTGATGTGTGTGTGGCTGAGAGTGATGTGTGTGGTTGTGAATGTGATGTCCATGTTTTTGTGATTGTTGAGAAGAATGTGCACGAGATACAAATTTTCAAATATTTTTTTAGTGGTCATCAAATATCTATTTCTATTCCAAAATGCCAAAGAGGGACACTTGTAGGAGATGGGGATAGAGGGGTAGTTAGTGAAGGTTTTACCAAATAATCTTACTTCGCTGGGCTGGAAATTGCAAGTTCTGCATTGAAAAAAACTTTAATCTCCTTTACACTTTGATATTGCCCCGAATATAGCGTGTGATTCTTGTGCATTAGTATGTGAATATTTTTAAATGCTAATGATTCGTTACAAAATCTATAAAAAATATTTTTTGCAGTAGGCCGTATGTTAATATTCCAGCTTTTAACTTCATTCATAGCAATGTAATAAAATGTGCTAATCCCTTAGCTTATTCTTTCTAACACCCTTGCAGCACAGAAAAGAAGATTATCCTCTGGTGACATTGTGAAGTGGATTAGTTAAAGGAAACGCAGAGTAGGGAATTGGTTCCTGATTGAGTCAAAGTAGTAAAAAGTAGCTTTGACTGAACGTGAAGATTCCATTCATGAACAAAGAACTAATAATTCATGTGATAAACATGGTGTAGGCAGAGTGGGCTACCGAGGTACCAGGACATTTCAATTTTGGTCACTTGCCCCAGGCCGGTTTGGAAGCCATCTGCATTCTGTGATGGGCCAGGAGAGTATTTGTAACATTGGGGCTCTAACATAGACAGCCCCAAGTTTCTGTCGCAGTCCCCAGCTTCCTGCTTTAGCCAGAAGGCAAAATAAAGCATCTGGAAGGCAGGATATTACCTGACCTCATACTATTATGTGAGAGGGTGTGAAGGGATGGTCAGCATCTGTATTATTGTGTGAGATACGATTGTGCTGAGAATTATACTCATGTATTAGTATACTGTGCTTTATTTTGGGCTTTACTTTGCATTCATTTTGTGGTATGTATGTTGTCGAGTAATGATGTGCGTATGTCTGAGTGGCTGAATGGAGTGTGTACCTTGCTGAAAGTGGTGTGTGACTACCTTAACAACCAAGCTTACCTAAGAAGTACACTTACACCAATGCCTGCCTGGAGTGGAGTCTTTAAAAAGGTGCCACATGGATTGGCCATAAAATACCGAAGCTGATTCTCCCGCACCAACCGCTCTTACCCCCAGAAGAAATTAACCAGCTGTGTATGGTCCAAAAAGCCACTGGTAACTGGGAACCCACTGCTGAGATATGGCAATGACGTCAACTGACAAAACTCGTCACTGCTTGCAAGCCGTAACACTGTACTGTACGCGAAAATAAACTTGAAAACTCATTAACATTCTAGATCGTTTTGGGTTGATCCCTGTAAGTTTACATTTTGAGAGTTGCATATGACCTCAACTCGCCTTCCAACTTCCATGCTCTTGACCACCTCTCCCCCATTTCAATAAAATGTATAAACGTATGGATTTGAATGTGGTTGGAGAATTAATAACAAAATCCGTAATGCATAATAACCCCCTATGTCAGGAGAGGCCCTCAGTTCTTACCTTCAGACTATAGGAAGGGACCATACAAAAAAATGACTTAAAAAATACATTGACCAAAATCTAAATCCGCTCCACTTCCAGTGGCAGCGTGGGGATATATTCCAGTGTAACCAGCAGCATCTAGTGCCGCATAGATGAACTGCACCACCCCGTTTCTAAAATATTTATTCTATATGTATTGTAAACATGAAAAAAAGGAGACATAATGAAACAACGGTATTAACTTGCTTTGATTTCCACCCTTAGCTGCTGCAGACTGCAGTGAGCGTACATCCTGACGCCATCGAGAAAACCATAGATGACATCATGGCTTTGAAGAACATCAATGTTGATACAAACCCACAGTAAGCCTCCTTGCTTTTCTTTAAAAATAAAGTCGTAAGTTCACTTATGCTATATTGATGACTTTTAAATGTCTTTAGAATAGTAGTAAATATTCACCAAAAGCCAGGTTGTGAGAATTTTCTGCCTGATGCCCATTATCTAGATGCAGTGGTCATTTCTAACCCCTTTCACATTCTTCTTCACGGGGACAGTAGCTCTTTACAGAGCAGAGATCTTGCTTGTCATATGTTTATACAACACAGCATTTTTTTTGCTATATTGTTTGGTTTATGCCCATTCTAAGTTTGGAACCCCTAAATAATACATATTGGTAACTGTGCTAGAATCATGGAACCTATTGTATGTATGCTTTGTAAATATCAGGGAACATCTGCTTATCGTACAACAGGTTTCTCGTAATCCATTCTTTACTCCAAGTCCTCTAGTAACTTTGGTCTTGCTACCTGTTCCTCGTGTGCAGACTCGGAGTGTCCCTCCAGGCGTGTCTCCTGCAGATTGTAGGCTATAGGAATCTGACCCTGGAGGTTGAAAAGCTACGTCGAGAAGCGTATGATTCAGACAATCCGCAGCATGAAGAGATGCTTCTTAAGGTATGATGTAATGCTGGCTTTGAAAGAGATAATAAATCCAAATAAATCGCTTATGGTTATCAAAAAGTTGGGTAGTTTTTAAAAATAAAATTTCCATTTGAGTTTGTTAATTAAAATATATGTGATTAGTGGAACTTGAGGGCAAACGCTGCTCTAACTTTAAGAACAGAACCTAATTAGCATACCTGGGAAGTCTCCGGGTTGACTCTGAGTCTCCGGGTGAAGCGATGCTTCCGCAGATCTCCCGGTCACTTTGCTTCTTCCCTGGACAGGGGACCCGTGTTTGGCCATGCCCACTCCCCGCCCACTTCCCCTCTTACTCCCAATCCGCTTAAGGCTATCTGGGGCTAGCCCCACCCCTCTGGGTGAGATTGTTGGCATAATATCCTCAGGGCCAAGGCTATTTTACTAGTGAAACTAAAGGAAAAAAATACACTATACAATATAACATAAAAAAGTGTATTTATTTACGTTTCCTTATTTAGG
>VKOC01002188.1:0-69293 GCA_009364415.1 Spea multiplicata | reverse complement strand
TATTCACACTTTCCATTTTAGAGCTTTGAGAAGGGGTGCACACATTGTCAGGGAGCTCTGTTGCAAATTTTGGTTCAAATGAAACATACATATTATACATAAGTACACATTATTCGTCTTTATTTTTATACAAATACACAAATATGCTTCAAACATCTTCAATGATTACACATGATTAGACATTAGAGGAAAAAAATATAACACAGTAAATTGAAAATACCTTTTGCCTAAAAAAGAATTACTCTCCTAATCACAAACTTATATACTTGAGGTTATTATTATAACAAGTTTCCTTGCGGTAAAACCTGATGTTTTACTAATATGTCACAATGTGATGGGTATAAAACTATTATTGTGTGCTATGTACCTGCTTAGTCACATATAAAAATAATGTTTTTTTCTTCTTTAATGACTGTGTGGATGAGAAACATGGTTGACTTTAACAAAAGTAAAAATCATGATCCTTTCCCCATGTGGAACAATAACTGCCACCTGATTCTGATCTCTAAATGGTTTTCAGTCTTCCCTCTTCAGTTTTATAGCACATATTTTTAAATCCCAATGTAATATGCCCAACACTCATCGTCTTCTCCATATTCCCATGTACATTTTAAACTCAGCAGTTTTTCTTCTTGTCTCCTCCTAAATAACATCATCATACGTCTCAGTCAATCTCTTTTAAAATTAGTGCAAAGAGGTTTGTTGGGAACCAAAATTTTCCTCCTGAGACTGGCCGCCACAATTTGTCGATGTCATTTAGTGGTGGATAAGCCTTGAGCACAGACAGTAATAGCTGCAAATCTGGAATTAGCATTTTCTTTAAGTGGTTGAGGACATGAGATACCTGTTTTCACATAGTTGGATAAATATGTTATATGGTAACATCTTTTATTAGAATAGAGGAAGAGGCTAAGCTTTTTTATTTATTGAGCAAAGGGATGTCAGCAAGAAATGGCTATAAATGAGGATTTCTGGCTACCTTATGTGAAATCCCACATATAGTCACCAAGGTGTGTTGGCATAAAACACTGGAGGCAGCATTTACACAATGCGTAAATCCTTTATGTGCTTCTTGTAAGGGTTTTACACAATATTCCCTTTCTTTAAATATGTTTTGCCATGGTGCACATTGTTGACTATATATAGCCTTATTGTTGCATGTCTATTTCAGTGAGTAATATACTCTCTAAAAGAACAAAATTTGGGGACAAATGTATTTTTTCTATACTTGTATCCTTATACTTAACACCTAGTACTGGCTGGGTTCCCCCAAGTTATCTAGGCTTAATCCTCCAATGAACTACCAACTGAGTTAAACAAAATGGTTGAGCTATGTAGTATAACCTTTTTTGTGCCTCCATTTTTGTGAATTACAGTATAATTTTAATGTTATAAATTAGAGAGTAATAGTACTAGTAATTTACGGTAAGTAGAACCAGATTTAGCCAAAATACTAGGGGGTCCTGGTCCAGATGTCATTGTCCTGATTACCACAACCTAAAACTGGACCTTACACAAGGGTGAGCACATGCTTGTGTAAAGGCTGTGACCGTATGTGCATGATTTATGAAAATTCCATTTGACTGAGCATAAAATTAAATTGCAAATGAGTATATCCTTAGTTAATAATTCCCCTGAAATTATAGCCACAGTCCTCTTTGTATTTATATATATATATATATATATATATATATTTCAAGTTGTTTTTTTAAAAAATGTTATTCCGAGATTTTTAAAAATATATCAAACAGTTTGTTAATGTATACCATTAGTTAAAATATAGGTTGCATAGATTGTTAATGCATGGGCTGGACATTATCTGACAAAATGTTATTAGTGCCGCAGGTAACGTTATTTAGAATTTAGTAAATTCAACTACTTCGAAATATATTGTTAGAAAATAAAACAGGCAAATTGTATTTTATTTTATTTTTTTTAAAAAAGTCGTTTATATTTTAATGATGAGTTCCTGATTTATGATTTCAAAGATTGACAAATGTGTGTTTTTGAGGACTAGAGTAGTAATTCTCCAGTGGCGTTTTTATAATGCTAATTATAAGCACCATGAGATAATGTTTTGCTGGGTATCAAGCTAACTGAAATTTAAAAAAATATATAAAACAAGCAGGTATTGAATTGGAAACAAATGCATTATTTTACTCGTGGTATTCTCTGGGGAAGTTGGATACTTGTAAAGTTAACAATTAACTTGTAGCAAGTAGGGCATTCGCTCTGGAATGTTACTGAGAGAGGAGAGAGAGGGGTACCTATATGTCTTATAGTTTCAGATAGACCGATCCATCTAGTTTTATAGACCAGGACATATTTAAATTAAATTGAAACATACATTACGTTTCAGGATCTATATGTGCCATTAAACATTTGAATATAAGCTGGAAGCCTATGTCATGTGTACAACATAGATACATATGTTTACATTTGTACATTTATGAATTATTATACTGTGAGTGAGTTGATGGGTATATTCAGATTATTTGGTAAGGATTATAGTGAAATCTTAGTGTGATTGAATGCATGTTATAATTCAAAAGTGTGCGATCATGAGTGTAGATGTAAACGTGGCAATAAATAATGGAAAATTACTATTGTCGATCCGTGCTCATAACCTGCGATGGTAAAGAATCCCACGTCCGATCGTCGACATTAATTGTCATCTGATTATTCTGGTTATCAATACGAGGAATCTGGATAAATCAACAAACACGGGAATTAAACAAAATGCATTTCAATGTGATAACCAATGGTACTTGTTTTTGAGACTGTAAACTATTAAGTGGCATGATACATCAAGACAAAAAAGGATAGACAATGACAATTTATAGGACCTCACTATCTTGTACAATGTGTGCTTTGATTATAAAGCAGGTCCGCAAATAGATGGTGCCTTTGTACGTTGTGTACAAAAGGAAAAAGAAAAACTTCACACTAAAGTGTAAATGGTGCATGCCGGGTTTAATTTCGCTAGTGCGCAGTGTTAGTAAATAATGAGTTCATGTGCGTCATAAGCGATGGCACTACGCGATTTTCATCGGTGATATCCATTTTTATTTGGATCAACCCAGTTCGATCCAACAAATTGTAGCAAGACCATGGACATTTTCTAATTCAGTACCAAGGGACCTTAACTTGTGTTCATGTTATCATGTTATTGTTTATTTTGTATATTGCCAATGTTAATGTTATTGGGAAATTTGTCCCCCCCACACACACATACACACTTTTGTAATAGCGCTAGGGAATCTGCTGGCGCTCTGTAAATAAAATCTAAACTAATATAACGAAGAAAGTACTTAACCATTTAGTGACAGGGTCTGTCAATTCACCTGGCCCTGAAAAGGCATGTCGAGTTCTTTGCTGTGCCATTTAATTTTCCCCTTCCCCATTAATTTATGATGATAGTCTCCAAAGGATAGTGCAGGTAATCTGTTTCTTAACTCAATTAATGTCCATTGTTACAGTAATAAAATCTTACCAAGTCTGTTTCTGTTAATTAGTCTATATTTCCTTATCAATTCGCCTACATAATGATATAGATTCTACTTCAAATAAAAAAAAACAATCTGCTGCAACCGCAGTCGGCAATTTCTGTGTCCTTCCCTGTCCCCGCTTACCTGTTTGCCCCCCCCCCGATAGTAATGGCATATTGTAACGTTCTAACTGGTCTATACCTAAGTATTTATGTTTAACCGGCGAGGTCCCTCTCGCCGATTGAACATAAAATAGTTAAATAAAAATTATTATAAACTGCCTCCTACTTTCTACTATCTTGTTGTTTATAACTAATTTACTGATTAGGGGCAAACACATCAGCAGGAGTTTTCTGCTCTGTGTTTGTTCCCAAAGATTGTTAACAGTCAACAGTATCGTTGATTAACATTAAAATTATGATTATCATTAATAATAATAATTCAGATTTAAAATGTATTTCGTTAACTATGTATTTATACATTTTGGTACTATTTTTACACACAGTGATGTATTGTTAGTGTCACGTTGAACTTGTTGTTTTCAGGTAAAAAAAGGGAAAGGCAACGTTTATGTACCGGATATGAAAGGGTTAATAGTGTAGATTTGCCAGTTATTTGCAATTCCAAAGCATTTGCATCTCCTCTATTTCATAAGTACCCCACACACACACACACCTGTAAGTAATGTTTGTGGGGAAGCTGCAAATGTAATAGTAATGGAAACTCGCAAGATTTTTTAAACTAATTTATCAAACGCATAAATGCAATTTTAATGAAGAATCAATGTGTAAATAGTTCATTTCTCTTAAGGATCCGTCTGTGAACAGAGAGTCTAACTTCGTTAAATCAATAAAAAAAAAACCTTTAGGTGGTGGAGAAGCAGATTGCCCTGGTGTGTTCGGGTTGGAAATTTGTCATTCCTCGGATCCTTAGCTTGAGTCCCTGCTGTAGTAATTTTTCCACTTTAACCCTTGACTAACTATAGCAATCCCTGCACCTGTTATCTGGCCCTACAGTTCTGATGAACAGGACAACAGGTGTATTGCAAACCTTTGGTGCCCAGGGTTGTCAGTCACACGCGCGTCCTTCTCCAGAACTCTTCCCAAAAATCAGGAGGCTCCACTTTGGCTCCTGAAAAACGTGCTAGCTGTTAACATTTATACATACTTCCTACTCTAATAGCATGTTCGCACTTAAACAACATAAAGTGAATAAATAAGTCATCAACTCATGCAATACTCAGTGTGTACCTTAGACAAGACCTCAGAAAGTCTCCAAAGCGCTTCTCCAGCCAGAGATCCTGCAGAGAAGTTGGCAGGTTCTTAGCTAGCTTTTTATACCATCTGAAACGGTTTATTTACCTTGATAGTTATTTATCTTTCTGGAGGGGGGGCTGCAGGTCCCAGTCCAGTAGAGCAGGGTTTTTCTTTGACTTTTGTTGTTATCTAAACCGTTTAGATTTGGATGGCTGGTTCGAGATCTTTAAAACCAGCGGGGAAAACAAGACACCCAACCGAGAGGAGAGTGCAAGAGGCTGGACATACCTAGTGGTCTGGTTCTGTGAGAGACGGGCCATTAAGCAGAGGCTGTATGGCTCACAGCACAGGCAGCTCAGGTAAGAAGCAAGCAGGATACCTTGCAACGTTGCCTATCGGGATGAAGCCTTGAACTTGTCTCTTGAAGAGGATAAGAGTCCAAGGGCATAGAAATAAAAATGTCAATGAATACAATATAAACAAATGTGAAAATATTAGTAAAGTATATGTGAGATAATACATACACTTCAAACTCTGCCAAAGCTAGGGTCAGACTAAAAATAATGTTTATATAGTTATGGTATATATGGTATATGGTATATATATAGGCGGTAAGTATTAGTCTATATATTAATATTAGCATTATTATTATTAATATTAGTATTACAAAAATTACAATTGTCAAATTACAATCCCAACTTTTAAAAACTTTTTAAATTATTATTCTCTTTCTTTCTTTCTTTAGAATTTGTATATATTTTGTTAGGTAACAAGGGAAATATCTGGGTTTTAATTACAAGACTTAGTTCATGCCGTGTATAGTGTCCTTCATTTTCTTCCAAATAAATTTTAATCTTCATAGTCATGTATTAACATGGGCTACATTTTTATGTTTTCTGTGGGGTAAGTAGTATTTATTGTTTTATCCCACTGGGTATTACATTTTAAATTTTATTGTCAGTTCATAACTGCGTATAATATATAGTATATACTATATAATATGTGGTATATATATCGTACACTAACGTGTATTTTATTCAATCACGTTTTCTTGGCTTGTAGTTTATTTAGGGACAGCATTCATATCAAAGATACCTCCCAGTTAAAGGGAAGAATATAGTAATACTTCCATGAAATTGTAAATGTTTTGTCCACATTGGCTTTGCTAAACGTCTCCCCCTTTTTGGGGGTGTTATGAGGATCTGGTGAAATCCCTTTTGCATTTCAGCTTTAAATAGGAAGATCAATAGAAAACAGTTGTAATGATCTAATTAATTATGGCAAAATTAAAAGCGAGTAGAAAATCAATCTCTGATGGTGTTGAAGATGGAATTAAATTGATAGTCCATCTGTTCACCCGCAGACCATATAAATATGCAACCCAAGGACAGAGATAATGGGATCAGCCTGCCTGCTTGGCACTCAAAGCCCCCTCTATCTTCTCCTTTACGCCTCTGTAAAGAACCATTTACAATATGAATATGTAGGGTAATTATGGTTTTGCTTATTTGCGACTTTTTGATATTTAAAATAAAATACCATTTATGATTATCTTTAACTTATTGCTGTAGTAATGCTGAATATGTCTGCTCCCACTAAAGAAAAAAACAATAACACAATTACCCATATTTATCATGAAACGCAGTGAAAACATTTGTCTTGCATCCTACTGTTATGTGTTTTTTAGTATTGTATAGAATTTTAAAATGTGTATAATATTGATCTAGACATATGTGCATCATAAAGTCATTCCCGATAATAATGGGGAATATTTTCAGGACGGAGAATAATCTGGATTAACCCTTCGTAAACAGAGAGCATGCCAAGATCCGGCAGCAGAAGGGTTAATGGTGCCCATATTTTTTTTTATTTTTTTTGCTTTCCTCTCATTAAACGTGATCGGAGCTGCAAGTTTCACCTCTTTCTTTTGGCTCTACTGACATGCTGTGGGAAAAAAAGATGAAACAGTTTCTATATGTATCTTCTCCTAGCTGGGTCTTTAAATTTGTTGTTATTATTATTATTATTATTATTGTATAATCCCGATGCCAAACCTATTTTTTGTCCAACAATACGAGCCGGTTCTTTTTTGCAGGGTTGAAAATGTTATAATTTCCCGGAAACGAATGAGTAAAAACTTAATTAGGCTATATTCTCCATAGTCTATAGTAATATATAATATTATTTATATTAATATATATATATATATATATATATATATATTATACATATATATAACATAAATAATATATATATATATATATTACTATTACTATATATGTATTATGATGAATTTTAAAAAAATACATATATATATATATATGTATATATATATATATATTTGAAAACATAAGCCCAGTTATTCGCTGAATTTCAATTTTCTGCTTTGCCTTTCTTTTAACTTTTCTCGTGAAGATGAGATCTTTAATATCTACGTTCCCAAATGAACTCCTATAGAATGTGTATATTACTGATGGAGGGGAAAAGGAAACAGGAAACAATGTGACTGACCCCCTTGTCCCTATCACACAAACTGAGTGCCTGAGGACAAAAGCTCTCACACCAAGTAGAAATAGTAATTATTGTTAAAAAAAAAAGAAAGAAAATAATATAAAATCCATCAGCAATGCAAGATCCATTTCCCAGTAAAAGAAAACCAAAATAAATAAATAAATAAACGATGCACTTAAATGAAGAACGAAAGTTATTAAAATGCAAGTATTTTTTTAAATAAATATTAGTTGTTTGTTTTTTATTTAGTATTGCCTTATTTGTGCAGTCAAAAACACAAACATGATAATGCACATTATTAAAATGGCAGGCAGTCAGCATCTTATAACACCAACAGCCAGTTCATTTTGATGCAATAATCGTTTAACACGTTTGTTACCAAACGGAATGGTGACGTTATGCAACCTCCCCCGGCAGTATGGGGTTAACAGCTAACGAATTTTACAATAATCCACCGGGAAATTAACGTGCATTTCTTTGGACTTTAATGTACACTAGCTCTTTATTTCCTCTATGTATCGATAAATATACCTACATCTATCTATCTATCCATCTATCTATCTACGTGTGTGTGCTTGTGTGAAGTTCGCTTTCTCCCGATGCATTTATTCACATTCTAAACGCAAAGAAAAGGTTGGAGGATTTAAAACTTACAGAGAACGGATGAGCAGGGAAACAGGAGCTCAGGTCACCCGGGAAGTCATTATTGACATCTGAAGATCTGTGGGAGATACAGAGCAGGTGGGATAAAAACAGGATGTGTAGATAAAGACAGAAAGCGAGAGAGAGGTGAGAGGGGAAACATCAGACCCAAGATCTTACACACATCTATACGGAAAGGTTACTAAAACCGTTGCATATCAGTTTCCACGCGTCTTCTACTCGGTCTCCGGGTGTTTATTTCTTCAAATGTCCACCTGCTTCTTCAAGAGTGTGGAGCAGGCTCAGCGTGGTGGGAATGGTCAGAGCAGGGAGGATTTGCTGGCTGATCACAGATCAGTGTAAACATTCCTTCCCTCCCTCCTGTCACCCACATCCCCGTATTGACATAACTCGCTGTCCAATGTTTTCTTGTTTTCTCGGATTTACCGCTGTGATATTCCATAGTACATTTTATCACCAAGAGGCGTTCTCTTCTGTTTCCTTTCTGCGCGTTCAAAATACTCCCCCGTCCTTCATCCTTCTAACTCTACTTCTGTCGATGAGTCTGTTTTCTTTATTCTCTGTTGATACTCGGTTGTTCCCCTGTTCTCTTTCACTAAACCCAGAGGCCATTAACAGCTGATGTTGGAGATGAATGACTCCCTGCCACTCCAAAAAAAAAAAAAACTCTTTTAAATACAAGTCAAATTTGGTTCTTTTCAATTTTAAGGCAGGGGTGGGGGGGTTAATCATTATTAAAGAAGGAAAAAACGACAACTCATAAACAGCGTTTCATTGATCTCCATAATTACGAAAAAGTTATCAAAAAATAAAGTGTTTTTCTTACTCCACGCACTCACTTACGATTTTGGAACTGAGTGATTCCGAATACATATGCACTGGATCTCTATTGCACTGGATTGCACTGGATCTCTTTCTATTTGCACCTGTCTACACACATTTGCGAACTTTTCCCAGGTGTACAACCATTTGCTATTAAATATGCGCAAACATGCGATGTGCTTTTTTTCCACAGAAAATCATTTTTTTTATGGATTGCATGTATTTTACACAACGTGTGAATGATCTCAATAATGCCCCATTAGAAATAATCAATATTTTGAAAGATAGATGAAAAATAAACAATTTGAGGCCAATAATGCTATCACTTTTTTTTCCTTTTGGAAGTGACCCGTTTGCATCGGTATTTCACGGCGCTCTTCGGTGTTGTGTTTCACTGTTGGGTTGTATAAATGTTATTTTTGTGTGTGTGACAAGTGTAAATCCCAGCGTTTGTGGAAGGCCCTGCGGCGACGCAACCTTGGAAGGGCAGAGTGGGAGACATACGGTGGGCTCTTTATTACTACTGATTAAAAGGGCTTTTTACTAAAAAGCGCTAATTTAGTTAGCTGCACTTTTATGGGGTGGCTGAGACGATACAATAAAAGTCATTTTCTGAAGAAAAGGAAGAAATAAAAAGAAAACAAAAAACAATTTGAACCACAAACACAATTTCCCACTATTAGCAAAAAAGGAAAACCGTTTGTCTGGGTGGTTTATTGTTATTTGTAAATGTATATATTTAATGGCCAGTGTAATATATATATATATATATATATATATAATATATATATATATATATGCGGGTCATTGGCGAGAAATAATACATTAATATCATTTTGACCTTAGTCGATCGCTTTTAATATAGTTTAACTTTTTAATTTATTTCAAAGATACAGAATCTATGATTTACGCGTATTATTATAATCCATACAAGAGCAGAGCTAAATCAATAATTGCTGGTTATCTATATCATAAAAATCAACTGATGTGTTGTCATGTTCAACAGGGCAGTCAGGGTGGACTAGAGGTTAATAAATACAAGGTGTTATGGTGAGATTTGAATTTCTACCCGGTCTCGGAGTGTGACTGTGCCTGTGCTGTGTGCATTGTGGTCATTCCAGGGATCTTCCTTTAGCAAACTTCTTAACATCGCCTTGATTTGAATTTAGAAAAGTATTCTGACATTCCTGTCTTGTCTTCCCTATTTAACTTGTGGAAAATGTGTGCCCTTGTAAAGCAAGAAGTTAAACTTGCCGATCTTTGTATAAAAGCAACACGCGTGGACTAGTGGACTATGGACATAGAGATCAAACGGCTACATAAAAGGGCGACCGGAATTTTTGTGCGCTTCATCATAAGAAAAAGGACAATTTTATTTACCCATTGTTATTTATAATAATTCTTTGGCTTGGTTTCTACTTTTTTTAGCAATCCACTTATTCAGATCAAATATGCTGCGGTATTAAAATCAGGCAAAAGAGAGGAAATAGGGGGTCTTGGATGAGAGAAGGAATGGATGGCTTAAGGGTAATTGTTCTGTGGAGTGTGAAATTGCAGCCTGTGGTGTTCCGTATTGTACCAGAAGCTTAAAAAAAATCACTCTTCCAGAGGGTCTTACCGCCAACCCTCTCGTTTTTGGTCAGAAATGTGTGTTTTGGGTTAACCAGGACATGGGGATCTTTTAACTTTAATAAATATATATATATATTTTACACATATAGTTTTTGGTCAGAAATGTGTGTTTTTTGGTTAACCCAGGACAAGGACATGGTGATCTTTTAAGTATTGAGATATTATTAAATAAAATATATATATATATATATATATATATATACAATTGTAAGGGTTAAGTGTATTCTGTATAAGTACTGCCACGATATTCTACTTTATAATTTTCAGAGGATTTTGCTCTTGATATACACCTTTAAAACTGCTGGTACAAACAGTATATTTACCTCTACTTCATCAATAAAATCACCTAAGGTAATAGTGAAAATGTGTGCAAACATTTTGTTCTATATATATATATATATATATCTATATATACATAAAAGATGCAGGTGGGCAATAATTCCCTATTTGAATATTTATGCTTTCATATTAATAACCCCTGGAGTCTGTTTACTTATTTAAATTAGATTTTGAGTTTGTTTTCATTGTATTACAGAATTAGAGAATATGTCAGGTGATTCACATTGCACAATATGTAACATCTAAAGTGGAATGTGTGTTTTATTAAATGATGGGAGCTTTGCATCGAGGCCTAAAAAATCGTGTCCATTTAGTGTGAGTGCGTGAAGCTTCCTATACAAATCAGTGATAGGTAATCAAGGATAATTTAGATAAGAACATTTTTGTAGAGATAACATCAAGCCAAACACTCATTCATTCCTGCTTCCGGAACACATTTTACATAAAGTGACCAAAACATTTTTTTTTTTCAATAAATGCTTAGGAGAAACTTTACTTTTATTTATATTTATACAGATTAAAAATGTAAAAACTGATATATTTTATTGTATTGACTAGAAACTAATGAAGCAGATCTTTAGACCCGTATCTTGTATACTCTGGGGGGGGGGGGTTATTTTTCCTCTAAATTTCCGTAGAGAGGCGGGAGACCTTTTTGAAGTGTAAATTTTTTTTAATGGGAGGGACTTTAAACTCCTCAGTCCAGAAGAAAAAGTTAATTTAATGTCCAAGGTTTGGAACTAAGAAAACCAATCAACCTTGGCCAATGTAGTTAAGGAAAAGAAACAAATACGATAAATTTTAACCGAATCAGTAATTTAAATCCATCACACATATTTGCAATACAGACAATACTCAGCATGCTCTGTTATTTTGAAATGAGGTAATAGAATGGTTACTTGCTGACGTGAGAACCCAGACCACCTATAAACATATTAAGTAAAAAGTACTGGCCATGTCTTCTAGAACCTTTCTATTACGTCTATTAAGTCTTGGAAAATGCAAAAATCTCAGAATGTGGCGAGGTTGAAAAATCTGCAAAATGTGTGACTTTTCCCAAACAATCTCATTAATGAGGAAAAGTCATCTAAGTACAAACCAAAGATTCCATTGTTTCGTGTTTTAGTGTTTTTTTTTTTCGGAAACATCAACTGCCCCCCCCCCCTCCGAGAGACAAATTGCGGAGTACTAATTAACCCTTACTTAATTATTTACTATTTGTCAAACTAGGAAGGGGCATATACACCAACGAGAGATAGATAGATAGATAGATAGATAGATAGATAGATAGATAGATAGATATAGATGATAGACAAAAATAATATTTTATATTATTATTTTAAGTAAAACTAGGGTAGCTTATCATTTGCGTGATTTTAAAAGCGGTGATGGTTAACTTCTTTCCGTTTGTGAAGAAGGTGCCTCATTGCTTTTTATTGAGTGGATTGTTTTAAACACCGAGCTCAAAAACTTTTTCCCCAGCTGTTATTTCATTTTTTTTTTTTAAAAAAAACCAAACCAGATAGCGCCATCTACAGATAAGCTTCATACACAATCAGATAAGGCTGTACAGATTGGACTCTCCTTTAACTCAAGCTGGCATTTAAAGCACTTGTCAGCCACTTAAATCTATTTACTGGCGGCTGAACATGGCCAGGAATGATATACCCTATATCAACAACATACATTGCAAAGAACATACCAGATGCGAAATACATCAGTATCTTTAGACCGCTTTTAAGGATGGAGCCTGCATGTTCAGGATGACTGGGTACAGGAGAATTAGAGTCTGGACGAGTAAAAAGCACCAATGAGTTTACCGAACCGTCACATTTTAAATAAGTATTCCTTACTATAGGGTTGACAAGAATGCCCCATAAGTAGAGGACCCTACTAAGAGAAATGACAGAATGTGTTTATAGCGATGTAAGTGCAGCTACTACCGATTCAGTGGAATACGAGGCTCAATTACTGCAAACATATTTTTTATATATCTATCATATTATGTTTTTTTTTATTGGATAAATAATCCATATGATTTTAATCCAGTAGGTTATTACCTTGATTAAATAATCGCATTATGCTTTCCTGTTATATATTTTTTACTAAATACTACATACTGACAAACACACACAATGTGCAAGTAATGTTTTTTATCAACAGGTAATAAAGTATGAGTGCGCTTATTAGATAGATAGATAGATAGATAGATAGATAGATAGATAGATAGATAGAGATAGATAGATAGATAGATAGATCGGTAGATAAATAGATATTAGGGGCATCACTGAAATATTATCAGGTTACATATACAGATATTAAGTTTCCTAATTCGATTATTTCTGGCCAGAGGTAGAATCATTTTGTTACAGAAGCTGGAAGACACTGATGTGCGTGGATCATTTTACATTCGCTAATAGTTTGACAACTCATTTCATATCAAACTCAATATTCGCCAGTTCCTCTCGATCGCCCTTACTGCATAGATAATAAATATTCTGTTCACTTTCTATTTTTTTCTATAAATTGTATTGATCTCATATCATTATGATTAATCGATTTCAAATTCACAGCAGGAAAATATTGTTTCTAAAGGATTGGGGGAAGAATAACTCGAGGACATAACTATTGCAAAAAAAAAAAAAAGACCTAATCTAAGTAGTAACGGAAAGTGTTAAGTAATAGAAACTATATTATCTAGGTTACACAAGCAGTTGGAATGGGACATGAATATCCATTTGTCACATCCTCTTATCTAAGTCTTATCTTATCTGCTAGTTTTCTTTTCTCTGTAGTTTTAATCCACAACTCTCCCTCTCTGATCATCCTGTGCCCCCCCCCCCTCTACAACTACGCCGCACCCCCCCTCCTACTCCTCGCTGGGTAAAGCCAGGGACCCTCCTCACAAGAGCTCCAGCTTTTTTACGTTGGCGAATCACAGAGTGGTGGAATCTATTGCCTTTGTCTGACAAGTCATCCATCTCCCAGCTAAAGGGGGAGGGAAGTGTGTGTATGAGAGAGAGTGTGTGTGTGTGTGTGTGAGAGAGAGGGGGGGTGGAGGATTCTGGAGGGGGCTTTGCAGCTTTTAGAGAGACACACACACATAGAGGAGGCTCCATTCAACAACCAAACCTCCTAGCGTACACATCCCACCTTAAAGTGACAACTCCTGCCAGGCTCTCCATATTAGGGATGCGATCTACACCCCCTCAAAAAAACTGAGAAAGGCAAGCATTTATACACCCCCTGGATATTTTGTCTCCTGCTTAACTTTGCGTTGAACTCCAGAGAACTCTAGCCAAAGATTTGGAGGACAGCTAGCACTGCATCCATCTTATCTCATCTTCTTCATACAAGTTGCCGTCTTTGCGACATTGGTTCACATATAGACCAGACTCCGGGAAGAAGCAGCCATGAGAATCACCTGCTGCCCTGGGATTTGCTTTCCTTCCCAGGAAGGCTGCTGAAGGAGACTGATCATCACACTTACACCTTCTGTTTCTTCATACAGCTCTTGCCAAGCACCTGGTTGCCACCAAAACGTGCCACCCTTGCCTTGGTTTCTGCTCCCAGCACTCAGGGGGAGTGGGGGCGCACGCAGCGAGGTTGGACCAAGTCTCCATTATTTTCTTTTACGTCTTGAAGTTCAGTCCAGAGGCGAAACGGCGACTACAGCCGAATTCCTCCCTTTCATTTGCCTCCCCATGGATATGCATTGCAAGGCAGATCCTTTCTCGGCTATGCACCGTGAGTACCGGAGCCCGGCTCCTTCGCATTACATTTTTATTTACATCTAATTTCGATTCAATTATTATTAGTTAAAAGTTTAATTTAGTCCCCTGTCTGGCCTTGACCCACTCCCGATGCACGCCATACTACCCCACAAACTCACCCTACATGTTAATTCCTAAAGTCCAGTGGGGTTAAACCCACGTACTTCCAAAATCCAACTTCAAGAACACCCACTCTCTGTATTTACCGCACTGATGGCTCTGTCACTGTGGCAATATCATCGTTAGATCGGTTCTAACAATACATTTAGGTTGCAGAGATTTAAGAGAAAAATGCGATGATAATAATAACTAAGAAACTTACATTTATTTAAAATCGTAACCCCCCTGTGCTTGTGAAATTACAAATTATTGTAACAGTACAGACTGGACTTTAGCATTATTACTGTCTGTTATTTTTATTCTTATGTTTATGTGCAGGCTGGGGTATACATACACCTGTTTTCCAGACTATTTTAAAATAATTCCTTTCATAAAAACAATAATTTGGTGATGATATACCTGAAATAGGTTTTAAGTAATATTCGAAATATAAATGTAAAATTACATGACAAGAAAATGCTTATGTTAACATTTTTACTCAATAAAAATCACAACATAAACATTTTAAAAATACTCGCATAATTGTACATTACAAATAAAACAAATATTGAAAATAATTTTAACATATTCTCTAAAGAAACAAAACAAAAAAAATACACAGGGAGCGCATATATATATATATATATATATATATATATATATATATATATATATATATATATATGTGTGTGTGTGTGTGTGTGTGAGTTAGACTGATCATAGCACCAAAATTTTAATTATTAAATTCTAATCTTTTGGCATCTGTTGCCTTTTAATAATATGTAATATGAGTTATCAAAGGTATGCTGAATTATTTATCGTTAAGGTGCTGAGAAAATTGCTGGAGTGTAACTGAATAGCAAAAGTGTGTGTAAGCAGGAGCTCAATACATTTCGAGCTGGGGCAGGACAATTACATACAGTCTGATGCTTACATTTACAATGCAATAATGACCCATCTAGGACACCGAGCGCAACGAGGGGACAGAACACCTTCCAAGACAAGAAATGCAATTTCAAGAGCTTTCTTGGCAAAAAAAAACTGTATTTGTGCACACTCTTAAATCGATTTGAGGGCAATGAGGGTTTCCTCAAGTTCAGAGTCAATAAGTCACTGTCGGCAAACCAGAGGATAATCTCACCAGCAGATATTTGTGTCTGAGAAATTAAAAAAAAACACTCAAAAAACACAGTAATATAGCATTTCAGGTATTAACGAATATTCGTATTACTACTCTCTTGTGTTCGTGTATATGGATTACACCCATTACATAGAAGCTACAATTCTAAACCACTGACCCCTTAAAGGAACCCTTAACACAAGATCGTTTGAGGTTGACAGCTAAGCATATTTACCATAATGTTAATATCCAAGCACTTTTTTTTTTACATTGCTTAAAAAGCAATTGTATGATTGAATTAAATTAGCATAGCATGGTTAACACTATTAATGCTGATTGTAACATTGATGGTCACGTGTAAACATTTGATCTCTGTATTTCTTAGCGGAATTGGCGTGCACAATATTCATTATTGGAATTTAAACATCTTTAGCCTTTAATTAGACGTATTGTCCCCTCAGAGTAGTCTGGAGAATTGCGGATGCACACGTGTGTTAGTGTAGATCTCTTGTAATGCCAAAACACCCGCTGTCATTTCCAAGGATGGAATTAGCGCTCTCTCTAAGAAATCACACAATAAGAAAGGCCAGATCGGATAATAAAAATACAGAAGGGAAAATAAATGAAAATATGCCAAGCGCATACATAAAGAACAGCAACAAAACTATACTATAATATACATTGGCTTCAAACAAAGGCTTCCTTTAGAATCCGTGTACCTATTGTACTCACACACACATTATATATATATATACATATATACACACATATATATATATATATATATATGTATATATAATATATACATATATATAAGTGTGTGTGTGTGTATAATGTAGGCTTATTTGACCAGGGCCCTCCTCACCTGTAAGTTATCTTAAGTACTACTTGACATGCCCATGTAAAGCGCTGCGGAACGTGATGGCGCTATATAAAACAATAAATAATAATAATATTTATATATTTTACATATAATGTGCAAGTGAGTTTGTGTTTCTTTCCATTATTGGTCCACTTAATTTAAGCACTGGATCATATCTTTCCAAAACCTGCTTTGTCCGTCTAATAATATGTTTTGTCTTTCTTTCTCTTTCTCTCTCTTTTTTTAATTCCCTCTTCCCCAGCAGGGCATGGGGGTGTCAACCAGCTCGGGGGGGTATTTGTGAATGGAAGACCCCTACCTGATGTAGTAAGGCAAAGGATAGTAGAACTGGCCCACCAAGGTGTGAGACCTTGTGACATCTCGAGGCAGTTAAGGGTCAGCCATGGCTGTGTTAGCAAGATCCTGGGCAGGTAAAACATCGAAACTTTTATGCCTATTTAACGGACAGAGAGTGGTTTTATCAATGTAGCTCATCAGCTAACTTTAATAAAATACCTAATATATGGGAGTCAAGAAACTAAGTGAATATTTTTAGATTCATCTTGTGTCTATATATATATATATATATATATATATAGCTAGCTATTGATCTATTTTTATGATATATTTTATATTATTATGTGGTTTTGTTTCAGTTAGTTGCACATCTATTGAAGCTTACTTAATGTACAATAAGCTTCAGTATAAACCATTCTGCAATGATCTACCGGCTAGATACAATAGTTCACTATTACTTCACATAAGGATGAATCTATTGAAATGATTAATCATTGATTAAATTAATCTACACATTATGGATGCAATTAATAAGTGAAATCGTTTAAAACACGACCTAAATATGTGTGTGTGTTAATAATCACTAGTTAGTTATCGATAGGTAGAAATATTTGCCGGTGGATCAGTTTTGATATCTAAGACATGGGTTGAGATCAGACTTTGTGGTTTGATACTAATAATTAAATTACCAGCTTTTAGTGTTTTTTTTTTGTGCCGGTTCAGAGATGTACATTTGTGATCGCTCAAAGGAATCTGTTTAATAATTGTAATGGTGTATTTAACTGAAAGCGGGCATTTTTTGAGAGTTCGGACAAATATATATTTTTTTTATTAAATAAAAGCGATAGTTACTCTTGGTTGGGTTTGTTTATGACGTGGGTGAGATCCACAACGCATAATTAATTTATGTTCATTTTCGACTTAAATTGTCTTCACGCCAACCAATTATTTTTAATTCGGTATATAGAATCACTAGATTGTATGTCTAGAATCACTAGATTGCATAGTAGATAATTTAATAGAATTAAAATATTTCAAACAAAACACCAAGATATTCTTTTTTTAAGTAAAAGTGCATAAATCCATCCATTCAATAGGATTGCCTGTAAATGTAAATATGTATGTGCAAAATGCATTACTAAAGCGAGACACGCAGCTATAAGTGTGCATGGTGATGTACTCAGTTTGCTTTCCATTCGTTTATCTCTCGTGTTTTGCCCACGCGTGTTTATTAGAAATCACTGTAGCTCGTTTTTTTTTTATCTGCTCCGATGGCAGGTATTATGAGACAGGAAGCATTAAACCCGGAGTGATTGGAGGATCCAAGCCCAAAGTGGCCA
The DNA here is from genome assembly GCA_009364415.1 of Spea multiplicata. Lineage (NCBI taxonomy): Eukaryota > Metazoa > Chordata > Amphibia > Anura > Pelobatidae > Spea > Spea multiplicata. Next base: position 51,091 of record VKOC01002188.1, on the reverse strand, counting down.
CCCCAAAAGTGGTAGATAAAATCGCAGAATACAAAAGGCAGAACCCTACCATGTTCGCGTGGGAAATCCGGGATAGGCTGCTGGCTGAGGGCATCTGTGACAATGACACCGTACCCAGCGTGTCTTCAATAAATAGGTAAGAAAAACGCATCGGATCACTGCTAGTAGCCCTTAACAAGGGCCGCTTATTGAGCGCTGCAGCATTTTTTATATTGCTTTTTAAAACAGAAATAACAGTCTAAGGATCGCCTTGTGTTGATTTCTGTGCAAGAATCTTGCAGTGAAACAAAGGATGCATATACAAAATGAATTTGGGAACCATCCATTGACCATCTATCTATAGTCTGTCAGTAACTTACCTGCCCATGCACCCAGTTACCTACCTAAGCACACCAGCATGTCTATAGATAATACGTTAATTGCACAATGTACTGTAATACTGAATAGTTGCTTTGCTGAGGACTACTTTGTTTTCTGTTGTTTAATAGATGGCATAAAATGAGCTTTTTGGGGGGATTTTCTGCATCCAACTTTCTGTTCTGGGGTGTGTGAAATGTCAGTTTTGCTTTTTTTGCTTTTGTTTATGTGCATTACATCTAACGTTTTGAGTCATTTTGTGTTCTCAGTAATTAAGAATTTAACAGCTCCCAAATTTACAGACAATCACAGAGCCTAGCTGCTGAACCATTAAAATACCAATGTTTATTTATCTTAACCAAACAGACTTTAAGCCACAAATGAAAATGTTTGTGTAAAATGGATCAGGATTATTGAAAGATTACAAGGATTCCATTTGTAACCTAAACCCTGTTATGAGTAAAAAAAGGAGTAAAACAAACAATGTAATAAAACCATTTCTTGTGAGTTACTGACATTAGGTTAGAAACTCATAATTTAATATATGTACTCTACTTAATCATATATGTGTATAATTACTTTGCCCATGCTCTACCTGTATAAATATATAAGTACTTAAATGTGAGAGCAGTACCATTGTGTTTTTTTCATTTAGCAGTATATTTATTTAATAAAAATCCATAGTTCTATATAGTTATTCTATCAACTTCCTTGTATAAATAAAGATCTAGCATGGCTATAATTACAAATTTGATGAAAAAACAAAGTAGAAAATACAATTTAGATATTATCTGTTTCAATTGCCCTGGCATCCTACGTAAATGCCTTTAATATTTCACAAATGACATGGAATTATCCCAAGTCATCTTGCAAGCAGCAGGTGAAATTAACTGCTAGAATGTACCTTGGCTGAACAAGATTCCCTTAGACACACATGCACTGTAATATACTGCTAAGCCACTCCAGGAAATTATCCCTGTGTGTGCCATCTGTATTAAAATGGTTATTAAGATATGAACAGGGTAACATAATACTGATAGACTAATTATACACCTTCCTATAAACCTCCCATATCCACTTTAAAATCTTATTTCAGTTTACTATGGAAATAATCGCGGTTAAGCATTGACATACTTCTGCCATGCAGTAACACAGGGCACACAAATGGCCAAAATGATCTTCACAGAGGTGACATTGTTTCCAACCAAAGCAAGTTTTTATTTTGTGACAGACCCTATGGCATAATAAGGCAACCTCACAACCGTTTATAATAAATCATATTGTAACCCGGGCCTGGCAGGGTATTGTTTTAAAAGCTATAGGGCCTAAATTAAAGTGTAAATATTCATATGACTAATCCCATCCACTAAATATGTTTATGTAAAATGAGTTTTAGCCACAAACTTGTATTTGTGGATTTCGCTAAAAAGTTCTAATCTCAATAATTTACCCTGATCACGAAACACACAAAAACACAACTATTCCAAGCTACTTTCTTCTTTACAGGAGATCCTTCTTTCATGCTTAGCAAAGCCCTCAATTTGAATATTTTTCTATATTAATATCTTTAGACCAGCAAAATATAAAAATCACAATATAAATATAGATGACATACACTGAATTTAATGTGTTTCAGAAGTAATGTTGAGAAACTCTAAAAATAAATCAAATCTATTTTAGAGATATATGTATTTGGAATTTTAATAATGGTATATATCTAGTGTACAACTCATCCAGAGTCAGTTTTAGGAAGACTTAAAGGAATAAATTGTATGAACCTATAGCAACAAAACATTGCAATATAATGTTCTGGTTGCCGCAGACTGTTTCATTCCATTGTGAAGTATATAATTTTTATTATTAAAAGTCGGTTGATAAAGGCATTTTCTCCCTCTGATCTTAAATACACTCCATTGTTCGTGTTCTGGAATTAATGGGTAAGCCAGAAAGGTATTTTAGAATGCACTGGATGACATCACGTAACCTTTTTGTGCACCAAGTCAGCTTGGGCAGGTAAATATCTAGAGGGAAGTGAATACTTCCAAAGATGAGGGCAGCAGATAAACAAATGAGCATTGAAAATGTTTTTAAAAGGTAAACTTAAATAGAAAATCTATCTTTTACCTCTTTGGCTTCCTTGTAATTCAGATCATACAGTGCACCTTTCAACAAAATACTCCTAGGAAAGTGAATGTTAATTGATTGCTATATATGTATAGTACAGGTTTACTAAAAAGAGACCAACCTTCTCACTTGGGGTACTTTTTTACTGTCTGAACTGTTTTTGAAATGTTCCATACTGACACATGACACACATTTTACAACTAATTCCTCCCCAATTGAGCCAGGTGAACATGGCAATATAACCAGAAACAAATTGTTTTTACATCTTCTTTTAGAGCGCTTGCTTTTTACATTCTTTATACCAGTGGGAAATTAATGTAAGATAAAACACTTGTCTATCAAGTATTTTTTTTATATTTCTATAGTACAAAAATATATTGCTTGATATGTAAATAAAATTAACTGCAGTTATGCTTAATGCAACCACAACATAGGAGAGTGCGAGTGTTCATTTCTAAAAGACAATACATTATTTTTATTATATTTCCACTTTTTCTTAGTGTGATAACATTTAATTTGCTATTCTTTGTCCCACGTTCAAGAACCCCTCCTAATGGAAATAATTATCTAAAATATATACCGGTATTCATAGTTTCTCTTTTATTTTATTTTTTTACAAAACTAGATAATGTCACACATCATATAGGTAAATGAGCTTTAGTTTTTTAAGGCTATGGCTTTTTAAGGCTATGTTTAACTCCAATCTTTAAAACTTTTTTTAGCTGAAAATCTTTCTTAATTGGGGTATTTCAAGTGATTTCTGCTTTATTTTCAAGTATTGCAGATATAAACTACTTGAAAGCATCATATATGTATGTTATATAACTTATAACACAGAGGTAGCTCTGTTAATTCACAAGCACCTATTGAAAGCGAGAATTACTTTAATTTGAATCGTGTATTTTAATACAAAATACATGGACTCAATTTATACTAAAACTTAGATACATTTTCTCGGTGATTAATAAGTACTACTTTACTTTTCCATACCTTATGAAATAGGTTAAAAGAATGAGGTGATTACAATCAAAAGTGGAAAATCACCTGTTCTGGTCTAAGCAGACAATAGTAGACAATAACGCAAATAATCTCCCTGCCAGAGTCTATATCATGGTTCCCAAGTGTTTATTTACTAATAAACTGTATGCTGTCCTACTAGGGAAAACCAAGGCAATATTTGCGCATGAAACGGGGGAAAATATTAATTCTATATTTTAAACACAACATTAAACCACACACTTTACAAGTACCTATGTCTAAATAGTTTTGAAATATTTTATAATTTATTGCAGTAAGATTTTCAGTTAATTTAATGCAATCAGTAGTTTCCAGTGGTGAAATGCCCAAGAGTTAATACTGTATGCCCAGTATATCTTCGGCTGAGAAATGTATTTATAACAGTATGTATAATTTGTATGGTTCCCAGTTTAAAACATGCATGCTTTAAAGAAGGAAAGACCTGTGAATTTTGACTTCTCTTATAGTATTGCAAAGAAATGGACAAACTATGTTAACTCTACAGCAGAATATACCTCTCTTATACTGGATTTTTTTGTGGTTGGGAAGATCATGTTGGATGTAAATTAAACACATAATGACATAATCATGTCAGATATGAAATACTATATTTTCCTCTAATACACAGGTAGCCACTCAATGCTTTTATGATTGTTCAACCTGGCTTCTTTTATTAATGTCCGCTCAGAGCAGTGTAGTTCATTGAGGGTGGTCTGGAGTGTAATTCTATCATCAGAGTTGCAACAATCAGCCCATAGAGAGACAGATTTAGATCAGAGACCAGCTCAGACCCATCTGTCTCTATGAAAACCAATCAATAACCTGGTAACCAGATCCACTGTCACAGGGAAATGGACAACAAAATAGTTCAATATTGAAGTCATACAATGGAATTGTGTATGGAGGAGAAGAAATGCTATGGAAAACAAGGCATCCATATAATACGACAAACAGATAATGATAGGTTTGCTCTCAGAATGAGCCATGCTTGTATATAACAACAGACAAGGAAACCTTGGTAAGGTCAATTTTAATAGACTGTAGATAATAATACTAACAGAGATCTGATACGAGGAAGAATGTCAGTTCCCATGAGACCCATTCTTCATCAATAGCTCATCCACAGTCTAATCTAGTCAACATCTTAAATCTATCTGAAATATTCACCTATTAGCATAGAATTACAGTGTTAAAAATGAAAACATCATTTGTCAAAATCAGAGAGGTCAAATTAGCTTTGTTATACACGTGATTAATTAAAGTATATAATGCACTCTATTTTTCAATATAGAACACATTGTCTTCATTCTGTGTCCTCATAAACATTATCATCATAAGCACTTGAATATATATATATATATATATAATAATATATATATATATATGTATATATTTGTATGGGATTCTTATACTAGGTTCTATAATTATTCGATAAATACTCCAAAAAGACACGCATGTACAGGGATTATAACTCAGCTTTCATATCTCTTGTGACAGAGTTTGCAAAGAGGAAGGTAAATACAAAAACGAGGTGCAAATCCCTCCCATCCATGCAGAACAGGGTTGGTTTTGCATTAATGAACTTTGCACTCTAACTAGGGGTCACTCTTCCGTTACGCTGGAATCAGCATTACATTTTAATGAGATGTTTGGAGAGTCTGGGCTGCCTCACAAGAGGCAACCACACTCACCCCTACATACGCGTATATTCACATACACGGAAAAAAGTGGGAAAAAATCATTTCATGCACTGTGCCTGCGTAAGAAATGGTAATTTGAGCAGGATACAGCATATGTGTGTGATAAATGTTAACTGTACATTAATCGCATTAAAGAGGTACCTATAAACTCTTCATTTCTAATTAAATTCATGCTAGTCATTTTTGTAGAAACCCAGGGCCCTATAGACCTATTGTTTATGTGGAAAATTAAAATGCAAATACAATGGAATTTAACTGTTTAACAGTCTGCAATTATTTAAAACTAGGGTTTTTTTTCTGGATTGCTTTTTTTAGGGAATCTCTTTTTGTTCAAGGTCAAATGTCCACTGTATGCCTGATATTCACAAAATACATTTGAAATATGCAAACTGTATTACAAAGTAATATTCTGTAACCGCCACAAAGCTGATAGCAGCAAGGTATGTAAGGTTAGGTTTCAAACAGACAGTAGGACAAAGACCTCAATGAAATACGCATTACACCAAATTACAAAACTTATTTGCCTGCGAACAATGTGTATCAGTAATAATAATAACAATATGAAATTGGATAATTATAATTATGACGATGCTTACATTTTTTATGGGACTGAGCTTAAACTGAAAACTAGCACTGCTGAATGAACATATCCTCTATTTGTCTTAAACAGATTCAAGAGACTGCTACTGTCCGCATAATGACCTCAAAAAGGATTTTCGTGCCAATATGATATTAAATTGACATAGAGCAATGAACCGTAGGGAAGGCACAGAGGTGTATGTATATTATGGAATAGACACTGGCCTATATGCAGAGCAATGAGAGATAGTCAGCCAGACTCCTTGAATTTTATAATTCTCAAGTATCACCCATGCGTTGCACAACTTAAATTAGACGCCACATTAATAAAGCAATGGCAAGCCATGTTTGCATACTGTATAATTCAACGCTGCCACAAAACCATTTAAAGAAAAAGAAACAGTGAGGCAGCACATTGGTTATACACAATAGACTGTTTTAAGAACACAGCATAATCAGTATTTTCAAGAGGGCATTTCTATCAGATCCCATGCTGATTTCAGAGGGAAAATACCCAGAATAAGTAAATTTTAGAGGTAAAGTGCACTTGAAGACCTATTAACACACATTAATCTTTAGGTAAATTACATATTATGCTTCAAAAACTGCCCACATTTTTCAATAATTTAACAGAAATTATTGAAAATGTAAAAAGATTGTATTACAAAATGTTGGCCTAAACACTGGTAAATGTATTTGGCTGCACCCAGCATGCCTGCATAGAGTTCTTTTAACACCCGTAAGCATCGATTACATGACATAACTATAGCAAAATGTGCTTTCTCTGGCACAGAAGGCATCCCCCTTTTGCTAAAATAAACCAAAAAAAAAACCAAGCAAATTATTCCAAGAAATGAGCAATTAATATATTTTTAAAACAAAAATGATAGCTCACAGAACAAAATGCTATTCCTAATACCATTGAAGCCCAAACCTCAGAAGCAATTTTCCAATCAAGTAAAATGTTGCCTCATTCTTTTGGCCAGGGAAGCACTTTTGAAATTAAAAAAGAGCATTGGAAATACAGGATAATTCCAAATATTCCAATTACACACAAAACCAACCTACAACACTGCGCACCTGGAAATGACAAACATGATCACAATCTAATAAAATATTATTAAAATTATATTAAAAGAGAATGCAGATTGTTATACCTGTATATACCTGTAAAACCCAAAGTTACATTGGCATAATAGTTAACATTACTACAGTTTTAGAAATGTCCATACATTATTATTGTGAGTATCATTTTTATGTTGCATCCGCTGAACTGTTGGCACCAGGGTAAACGGAACAGACGTACTACAGACAGCTGTTTGTGTGTTTAATCTGAGCTGTTTTATACGCTTGGTTACTGAATAATCTAGAGAGAGGAGCAGGTTGTAGAAACATGATCGCTTATCTCCCTCTCTCCTTTTTTTAATAAAAGTAGATCAGTTGTTATTGAAATTGACAGTGGGGGAAAAAAAACTGTGGTGTATGCAGAGGAATCACCCCTTACCTATCAAAGTGCTTTGTGCATATCTATTATAGCCGATCCAAGGCCACTCACACTGGGTGTTCAGTGAGTATTGATTTGGTCTGCCAGCAATTTTAATATTTCTTCAGGGACTTTCTAGCAACAGCAGTTAATTCACCCTCTCAGATTGCTTATTCAATAGAATGAACATGACTCCTGAATAAAGTCCCAGAATTTATGTGAATGACTCGAATGAACCAGTCAATGAATTCTTATGGAGCTAAGTTAAAATAAAATATTGATCCTTGTCTCTATGTTTGGTGTGTATGTATATATATATATATATATATATATATATATATATATATATACACACATGTAGTTATATCATCCAAAGTAACCCTGCGTCTTCTAGGCTGTGATTGCTCGTTCTTAGTTAGTGGTCACATATTAGACCTTGCTCTTATTGATATCTGTTAGGTTGGTTGCCCAGGACTAAACTAGAGTGTCAGTGAATGGAAGTCAAAGTGCCCACACTGCAGGTCATCTGACACTGCTTAATTCTGTTGCATGAAAAGCATATGAGAGAACTCCACAGTTCTATCTAAGATCTGTAACGATGAAGAAGCTATGCCTATTCAAGTGGAATTTTGAATGTTGCATTTTTTATTTGAATTCCAGTATTGTGCCACCCTAACCTTTTACTGCTTCTACTGGAAGCATATTCCATGTATCTACTAACCTGTGTAGTTTTCCAATATCCAACATTGTCCACCCTAAAATCATGCCCTCTTGACCATTTTCTTTCAATTGTCTCTTAATTTATCTTAATTTAGTTTCTTGTTTTGTGTTCTTCATATATATATATATATATATATATATATTATATATATATAACCAAGTATACCAGAGGTATTGTTGTATGTTTATTGATCTTTAATACTTCCACCAATTCAATCAAGTAAATGTATCTGATGTAGTTCTGATTTCATATGAAAAGACAAATCAACACTTCTGGTCAACAGAATCTAAAACACAGATTTTAGTGTTAAATAGGTAGTGACTCTTACATATCCATAAGCATTAACATATTTTTGTCAGGCTCTCATTCAGTTTGGAATTACCTGCCTATGACATCATCGCCAAACTCGACTCAGCTCACAAACTATGACATGCTCTCCAAATTAACTTTCCCCTGAGCACACATTTACAGCTATGAGGAAATATAGTTAGTATTTTTTAGTTTACAAATCAGCCAAGCATAGCATGCTAATCCTTAAGAAAACAGACTTCATTAGTTCGGGTGCTTGGATTCCTTGATTTTTTTGTTTACAAGGAAATATTATAGGGTATTACCAGAAAAACCCCAGCATTTTCCCCAGTAAACACAAAATCAATAACATAACCTTAAAATATTCAATGAGTATTATTTTCGCAATCAATGAAATTTCCATTATGATAATTATCATGGCACAATTCAACCTGAAAAAAAATACAAATTGCCTTTTTGTTGACATTAACTAAATATAGCTATTTGAATAGGGAATTTTTATCTTTTATTATGTATTCAATTACCATAAGTATCAGAAATTTTGTTTCATGTAAATGGCATAATAAAAAGAAATGTCATAGGGATTATGTGCTGCTCTGCTAGCTGCTTCGAGATATATGGGCCGTGTGTCGCAATCAATAATAAGATAAATATTAGTAGCTAAAAGCATTGATATAGCTACCCAGTATCTCTTGTTTTGCAATTGGTATGCTTTGGCCCCTTAGGTACATGGTTCCATCAGACATTTAACCTTTTCTATTGTGTTATCAGGCTAAGAGGATTCTAATGGTGACACAGGACTTATGCTCAGCACTCTGACACTATTGCTTTACTGTCAGAAATAATTTATAGTTTTCTATTTACATCTCTTTGCCTGCACCCCCTTTCTCAACCTCTTGTTTCACCATATAGGTGAAATCAATAAAGGGATACATCCACTATGGCACTTCAGGGTGTTTCGAGAAAGGGTGCTAAAGACGCATAGTAGAAAAACAGAGAATAGGAAGAAAACACAAAAAACTGAATATAAAATAATGTTAATGAGCAAGGAAAACATAATCTGAGCCAACTAACTAACTGTTTCTGATGTCTTAAATGGGCAATAAATTTAACTGCAGACAATATATTTATTTTTGTTATGGTTTCATTATAGTTTGAGTGAAACAATATTCCGACACACAAATAAAAGCACATGTACAGCACCCAAAAAACTACCTAATTGTCTCTCTTAATCATTGAGCTAAAAAGGAAATTGTGTAGTGAGCAACTGCTAGGGGCAACCAGAACATTTGGTAAAGGTAAATATAATTTTGGCATTTAAGCATAAATGAGACAGGGGTAAAGGTATCCGAAACACATGTCAAGGGCAGTGACCAAGTTAGGTTTGCCATCCTACAGCAGCTTGGAAAATGGGCAAACCATGGGCCAAAAAGTTGTTATCTTCTTCCAAATTCCATGTTTCTATATGTAAACCCGCTGTTTAATTAAAACATGTACACATATGTAATGTAAATACTGCCTAAAGCAGAGAATACTACTACTACTACTACTACATACTACTATTGTTTTGTTAAGTATTTGTTTTAATGAAAGACTGGGTGTTTGGAGACAAGTTGAGCTTTTTTAATTTGTAAGTTTTAAAACACAGACCATAGTCTTTCTTTAGGCTTTAAACTACAATGTGCTTGTTATAGATGTGTATATATACATTGCTGGTTTTCATCCTCACAATAATGATGCGCAAAAGCTACACCATTTAGTCAACATACCTCACTGATTGGTTTCTCCAGACCAATTCTACTTTAGACACCACAATAAACACAAGGTAGTTAACAGCGCTTAATAAAACAAAACTTCCTCTTACCAGGTGCTGTTTTATTAGCAGTAAACTCCATTGTTCACAGGTAATGTCAAGTTATGCATTGAGAGAGTATTGTAAATGTAACATAGTAACTCATGAACAGAGTGTACAATGACCTTGGTTAAGAGTCCTTCCCATTAAAAGTCCTTGTATGTATTATAAGTTAATGAAACATGATTTCAGTATACAATAGCAATACAAGTTGTACACAGTAAAAATCTTTCAAATTCGGTTGGCATTATAGTATTTTACCTGATAAATCCAATCAATACATTGTTTTAAGATTATGTTCTTCTCTCTGTTCCTGGTTGAATCAGCTTAAGTCAGTCATTGTCCAATCACAATGCAGCCATTTTTTTATTTTTTATTTAATTCATTGTGTTTTCGTACAAAAGAGTATATATATATCAGACCATTCCTATATAAATATACAATAGATGAATAAAAATAGGCAGTACAGTACTCATCCTATTTACCTTAGAGCTATTATAAAACATCATCTTTATCCTAGATGAAGAGCATATATAAAACTCAATACCTATACAAAACAAGACATAACATTTCAGCCACTGGGAGTCCTTCACCCACCATACCGTTTCCAGCTAAATAATGCAAAAGTTGCCTAAATGGCCTGATGGACTTTTCCTAAATTATATATTCTCCAAAAGAGAGGTTTTTCAAATTTTTTGTATAACAGGCCTGATGAAGTCACCTGCGAGGTCTTGAAAGCTTGCAATCTATATTTACTCAGTTAGCCAATAAATGTATCATTCAAACTCAACTTGCTTCCCATATTTTGGAGTAATTTAATCCATCTATACAATGCAGCCATTTGTAATGTTCAGGTTTCATTTTCTTTAAGATCATGTTATGTCTTATCAAGAACTGCCACCATTAATTAGCTCAAGTTGTCATCATGTTGCCCGTGATTAGTAGTGGTTTAGAACTGCAGATATGTTAATTCACAGTGTAGGCAACAACCAATCACAACTCTTTAAAAACATTAATCGCAATAATGAACTACCTATTGTTCAGGGCACAGCTTGGGGTGCACAGTCATCAATTGCTAATAACAAGGCAAGTTTTAAAGAGATGTCTCTTTCACTAAAGGAAAATCAGTCAGAGTTCAGATATTTTGACTGATCTAACTAACTGTAAGCACAGTTATCCGTAAAGAAAATCCTGCCTTTCAAGAAGCCCATATTTGAGGTTTAAATCTTCTTAATTATGTCACAAACCAATCCAATGTATGCTACTTCTATCAATAGCACTTATTACACTATATAGTAGCCAGTGTGTATAATAAAAGTACAGGACTGATACAATGGAGGTGTTTGATATATGTAAAAGCGCAATTTGCTACCAGGCATGTTAATTGTGACAGGGATCCCAATGAAGGCATCATAGTAGCAAGAAACATTAACATTTGCAATCTTGTGGGAATTAGTATCAACTATTAACCGTTTAAAACAAATGAGTAATGACAATGTAACAAGCAAAAGATGATGAACGATATAAAATTCAACTAAAGTAAGAAGAACCTTTGCTGATATTTTTTTTTCTCTTATAGAATTATCAGAACAAAAGTACAGCAGCCATTCCACCCAACACCAGATGGATCTGGAACGCCAGTAAGCGCACCAGGGCACACTATCGGTAATTTAAAGAGAATATCTTATTTATTTCTATGTCGACAATTTTCAACATAGTACTTTATGTTAAGCAGCATTTCTGGTGTTAAGATGACTTTCTGGTGTACAAAGATTGATATTATTGCTGGTGAGAAATATCCTCATAAATTATATTATTACATGTGATTGCCGTACCAAAACAATTGTCTCTAATTATAGCCTTTACTTTTATTTAAGTAAAACAAGTGTTAGAATGAATAGTTAAAAAAGGTTTGTATGATCTTTTGTTATCAGTCTCAATTAATATTCTATTGGGCTCAACCTACTAATTGCATCACAAATACTGACTACAGATGAAATCTCCATGTACAACCATTGTACAATGGCACTGCTGCATTGACCTTAGAATATCAAAAAATGAAAATTGTATCTTGGAATAAATATAGAAATGTTTTGCAGGGGGGTCTGTCAATGTTACTATCCAATTCAGCCCCCAGCAAAATCAGTTAAAACATAATAAACAGTGAAAGATGCAATGCATGCTAAATTTGTGAAAACCTGGGGCCACAGTTTTTTTTGTGAGTTGATATCAATGGGGACTACATTTTTGGAAGCTGGCAGACGTTTGGTAAATGGCAAATTCACCATTTACTCTCAATGAACTTTGTTAATTCCAAGCTAGGTTAGAGAATATATCCCTATGATGTCCTGCTGTTTATTGTGGCTGTGAAGATTCCCCTTGTACATTGGATGTCTAAAGTTATTTTCCAGTGTTAGTACCTAGGTCCTAGTTTGGGCAATAAATACAAAATGTTACATAGTTGTTACATAGGAGTGTGTCCTGAGAGTTTTGTAACTGTTGTAAGTTCTTACCTCACAAAAGTTATTTTTGAGGCTGAGCTTTTCCTTCAGGATCTGGCATGTTTAAGCAGTAGAAATGAATAGCCATTGCTGTCACTTAATAAATTCTGAGCAACTTATGAAAGGTGACCATTTTATTAGAGGGGCATTATATACTATTGGAGCATGACGCAAATAGTGATATCATTACTTCCTGTAAATGTGTCTTGCTTATTTCTGTTTACAATTCTAAACAAATACAGCCATCAACATAAGGCTCAAAAATATAAACAAATCACAATCACATAAATACCTACATTTTCTTCGGCCATCTTGCGATTCACTCTGATTAAACACGTGGTACATTATGACATTGCTAAAAAACTTTTCCTGGATGTATTAAGTGATTAAACATTATGCCACTGCTAACAAAAAACTTTTCCTGGATGCATACATTTTGTAGCGGACCCTATATTTACTCTTTTATTTTATTTTTAAAAAAAAGACCTATATAAAACAATGCATTTGTGTTGCGTGTTTGTACAAGGCAAACAAAATTCCATAGTTTCTTAGCGTTAGCAAAGCAGTAACTGAAACCATTGAAACTGCGTTTATATTGTGGGCTTACAATCCTCCTAATGCTAACAGAGCAAACTCTCTCATAGGATATTATATACCTCAATACCACTTTGCGTTTTTATTGTTTTAAAGAAATATATACCCAAATGAACATTACAAGCATGCATTTTATGGGCATTTATCAAGGTAGTAGAAAATAACATTCTCTATAGTAAGTAAACCTCTCTAATTCAAATGGTTTTGAATCTTGCAAGCTGATGTATTAACTAACCCACTCATTCAGTATACATACTAGTACCATTACATACAAGCCTGGGAGTTCTTTCATCACCACAAATTAATAATATTGTATTATTTCCCATGTAGCTCTATTAAGCTGTTGGTTAAACATTAATAACATTTCTCTGAAATTGTGAATTACCATGGTTGCCAGTTGTGACAGATCACCATTTTTTTAAATACATGTAAATTATAGTTTGAAGAGATAATCAGCTCAGTGACACTTTTTTTTTCTTGGCTGCAGAATGTATTTTAAAGTCTTGGGTATAATATGCACACATGGTCAACACTCTTATTGCAAAACTAAGGTTTTAAGGACAAGGAAGACAAAAATTAGATCAAGCGGTCATAAGGCTTAGATTTAATGTAAGGATATTTTACTTTTAGGGAGTTTTAATTTACTTTAAGGAAGTTTTACTTTTCTGAGTGGGTGGTAGATAAGTGGAACAGCATCCCAGCACAAGTTGTATACAGTGATGGAATTTAAAGATTAGGTTATACTGACAAGATGCGAGCAAGGGCATTTTAGTTATGGATACAACTTTTAAGTAACATTCACTGATATACATACTAAAACAATATCTGACACTACTATATACTAAAGGGACAGTACACTAAAAAACCCAACAGAATTTTCATGGATGATTCCCTGTAAACATAGGGCCTCTCCTCTAGTGCTGTCTTCTCACAGCCTTATCTCTCCTCTCTTATTTTGTTCAGTTCCCAGTACAGCATCTCCTCCTGTCTCCAGCGCCTCCAATGATCCTGTAGGCTCTTATTCCATAAATGGGATTCTGGGTATTCCTCGTTCAAATGGCGAAAAGAGGAAACGCGATGAAGGTAGGGTAAAAAGAGAGAGCTTCTCCTTGCTCCCTTTATTCTATGTATACCAGTAGGATCTGATTTCAAGTCCATGCCTACCAGCTGCTCTTGCATCAATTGAAGCAATAGGAACTGCATCCACGCACACACCAACCTTCTGCTTCAAAAGCTCTTGTTCCTGAGCCTTTTATGTCTGTGTAGTTTAGGGTAATCAATGGAACGCTAATACTCGAGCTTCATAGTTTAATGTATTTTGCTTATGTCACCTGTGTATTTCCCCTACTAGGCCAGAGAGTTTAAACTGTTGGCCAAGCAACTGCATCTACCTTCACATTAATGTCCACACATGCAGTTATTATGTTAGATAGATATGGTGAGGTTGTGCATAATATCACTGCATTGTAGATATACGGTATAAAATCCGGTCTTTATATTACTATTTGGAAGAGAGCCATTTCAACAGAGTTATCCCAGAGTTTCCATATCATAACATTTTTGTTATATAGATTCCCTTTTCCGTGTGTCAGAATATGAAGCATTGAATTATTTACAAATATATACAGAGTGAAATATAATTTTTTGTTTGTTTTATGCTAATTTATGGCATGCAGTGCCACAATGTTTTTTTTTAAATAAAATTATGGAGTGTTTAGTTTGACATCTGTATCCATACCACAAAAATCACAACACATAAATACTTTAAAAGAACATCTTGATGCTACTGTATGCTATGTAAGGTGTAATGTCTTGTGCTTTGCCAACTACCTTAAAATATCCTTCTTTGTCATCTTTGTCGCTGCATTCATTAGACAGTAGCAACTGCATGGATGATTAAGAAGAGTGAAGATAATTATGTGTCAGGATGATGTAGCCAAACTCTCTGGTTGGGTGAAGGCAGTAGACTGATTCACAGCAACGTCTTTCTATGAGACGTTTCAACTGTTTTATTCTCACGGTTTATTGAAAGAGTTAAGGGAAATTAGACAGATAATTCTGCTTTGTACATTATCCTAGATTCTACTTTTAAACAGAAACATGTACGGGGAAACATCTGAAGCAAATAGCACTTAATCAACCCATGGCTAGAAAATAGTTTCTTTTACAGGAGCTGATAATTTGGTGGTGAACACCACTGTGGTAGTGTAAGAAATGCATTATTAGCTTGATGATATTTCAGATTTTGTGCATTGCCTCTGAATTTACTGTGTGCTTTGTTTGATGTGGTGATTATTAGAATATTAGAGCAGACTGGGAAGTCATCATTTCAGGCAAGGTTTTTTTTCTCGCTTGTTTATAGATTTGTTTTATTTTTGCAAAGTTGACAGGATACAAATAACTTGACTTTCATGTGATAAGTCTGTAAACCGTCTATAATAATAAACAAGCCTCTGATACTCAGAACTTTAACTCCTGTTGCAGTGTCTGATGTTAACAAAGAGACCTTCTCTCTTTGTTAATATATTGTTATGGTTACAATTGATCATCAGTTCATTGTTCATCAGTGTAGTAAGGTATGAATGCAATAGGAATGAAAGAACAGAAGATGCACCGTCAAATGCATGTTCATGTTACTATAAATGCCCCCAAAACAAAACCAACTGGAATATACTTGGTCAATAACCTGAGTTCTACATATTCAAATTGTCTCACACCAGGACAGCCTTTATTAAAATCCCTTGTACTTGGCATGGCTTGACCCAAGAAAATGTCACCCGCAGATTAGCAATCAATGCTGCTGCCCATGTTAGCATTGTAGATAGATTGCCCTTGTTTATATTAAACAACCAATGACTCATGCAATGTTTCTAAAATACCTTTCACCCATGAAAATGATCAATATCGTGGTACTTTCAGTATTGAGGAAATGTTTGTAGTATTCACAACATTGTGAGAGATGTGAACAGGCACAGAAGTGCCTCTTATTGCCCTTAATAATTAGTGATAAAACTGCACTGGGCCAATGTTGGCACTAAATAATAAGAATCGTAGCCTCTGATATCAGCAGGTTTGTCAAGCTCTTCCTTCTTGGCTCAGCTTTCCTATGTCTTTTTGGCACTCTTTTTCCCCCCTGTATTTGGCATATTCAGTCTTTATCCCAGTGGAATTTAAAATAGTCTGCACTAATCCTTTCTGTACTACTGGTTCATAAATCTTGTGCGGCATTTTCATTTTACTCATTATAATTTTGGAAATTAAAATCCTGGCCTCTGTTTTGGGAGCCACCTCTTATGAGTTCACCGTTTCTTTGCTATAGTTAAGGAAATACAAGACATCCCAATGATATTATGTTTTTTTGAAATGATAGCTCAAAATACTGTCACCTGTAAGCATGCAGCCATTAACTATGTTTTTGTTCTAAAGCCAACAGTAAAAACAGCTAAAGAATGGCAATGCATTACTCAGAACTATCTGCTTCCTTTTATATTTAAAATTATATGCTACACAGAGGGGCCCCTCATATTGATAAGGATAAACGAGGAACTATTTTATAGATGAAATTTAGAACTGAGGCTGTGGGAAACATCACTAGATGTTAGTATTATATTTATATTATATGTATCACTGGACCTTATCTGAGGTTAATAACATGAAAGTTCAGACAAGTGTGTGCTTTTATCTCTACGTCTGTTGCAAAATTTACAGAACTAATCAGTTTCCAACTAAAGGAACCGACAAACCAATATTTTATTTTACCAAGTTATTTCCCAAGGAACAGGGAAATAAAGTGATTCTCCTAAAATCATACTGTGCGCAGTTTGTCTTTAAGATTCTATCATGTACAACACTCAAGAATCTGCCTTTATATACAAACAGAGTACAATTTTAGAATGTTATTAGGCCATAAAAACTATATAAGTGCAAGAATATGAGCCCAGAAACTACTATTTATTTGGTGTTAACAGAGAAAGCAGTGTTAGGAAAGGGTTTTGACTACAGATAAAGCACACATTTTAAAATATAGTCA
The DNA here is from genome assembly GCA_009364415.1 of Spea multiplicata. Taxonomy (NCBI): domain Eukaryota; kingdom Metazoa; phylum Chordata; class Amphibia; order Anura; family Pelobatidae; genus Spea; species Spea multiplicata. Next base: position 33,824 of record VKOC01002188.1, on the reverse strand, counting down.
CATAACAAAAACGTGCAGCCATGTTGGTCCCTGAAGCTGCAAATTTGGCAAATCTTCTAAATGTGGACCTACCACCATAATAACCAAGATAATGGTCCTATATCCAGATTATCATTAGTGATATGTCTAAATGTTTATCCCTCAGTATTTACGCCCGTGACATTTTCAGCAGCTGTCTGACCCCATGACATTGCCTCTGTCCTTCTGTCTCTCTGGCATTGGCACAAGCCTATTATGTCCTTGCTACCCTTTTGTTCTGCTTTTGTGGTTCTGCTTGTTTTTGGATATTTTCAGCTTAACTCCTCCCGTAAAGAGAAAAAAAGTTGTCAGCCATGTTATTTCAGATAACCATTGGGATTAAAATGGAAACAAGTGACAGGAAGCAAGTGGCTTTTAAAGTCTTGTAGATATTTATCTGGGTAATGAAAAGAAACAATAAATAACTGTGCGCTCTGTGCGGTGGCTAATCCACGTGTGTGAGTGAATAGTAAAAAGTAGATACACAACAAATCATTGAAGTGCTGGAAGAAACTCAAATGGATCCATATATATATATATATATATATATATATATATATATATATATATATATATATATAAAACCAGAACATAAACACTATATAGTGTATTCAGTAGATAAATGTGGAGGATATAAATACAAAGACAGTCCCTTACATGATATAGGGCATAGAATAGTCCTTTAAGAAGGATCTGTGTTCCTCTTGGATATGGACTCCCTCAAGGCAGTATACGTAGAAGACAGAAAGCTAGAAGGTAAGTAGAAAAATATTTATTCGATAATAACTAAAGTTTTTTTTTATCTTACATTGGAGATTTGACATTTTTTTCACTGCAACCATATAACTAATCCATATAGCAGTGTGCCGCTAAAGGCAGATATCAGCCCACACAGAGTGCGCAGTTATTTATTGTTTCTTTTCATTTGCTTTGTCACTAAATCAGCTGTGAGGTCTGCTTTTATAACAGGCAGCACTGGCACATTTGTGTTTATTATTGGTTTCTTTTATACTAGCGGATCACTTTTTTTGCATTTATCTGGGTAAATACATGCTTTTATACAGAAAATTGTACTTGCTGGTGCTATTCAACAAAGACTCTAAATGTGCAGTGTGAACAGGTAGTAGAAATAGACAGACAGACATCCAGTATCTGCTGTATCAGACCTATAATCACGGTCATCATTATGGAGCCTGGTTACAGTGTGATACGAAGTACATAGGGAGGTGGAAGGGAAGTGGAAGGGCATAGAGGTGGGTGATGGATTACAATGTTAACAGAAACCATCCCAGCAGGAGCTGTACACGGAAAAAAAAACTCCAGACAGACCCGGCATGTGACAGCATTAATTCATCACAACGTTAGTCCTTCTTTTCATGTTCCTATTATTTTTTGTTTGTAAAAGTGAAAATCAATTTTGAAGGTAATTTTCTGGAAAGAATGAAAGGGTGGTGGGAGGGCAGGACAAGGTAGGGAGGGCACAAAAGAAAGATATTTAGGCCAGGCACAGCCCAGGGGCAGCTGTTTGCAAGGTGAGAGAAAATTTCATATTTAATATCTATCTCTCCTACTTGCCCACTTCCTTGTGTTTTTCTCAGGTGAAACAAAAGTGATTGCAATATATGTTTTTCATCTCTAATCCTTTTTTAGCGCTTATTAAAGAAATGTATGGGTATCAAGTACAACCACTTAGACATAATTCTTTTTTTTTAATTATTAACATGTGACAATGCATGACCCAAAAATTTGGTTCTGGAGTAGAAGACGTCTTCTACTCCAGAACCAAATTTTTGGGTCATGTAGATATTTTATTTACATAGGTGGTTTTTGTAGCATCATAAAATATATTAACAGCAAATGTAGGGGAATGGAAATCAATGGAATGTTCCAGTTGATTGTTGTAAGTCCTGCCAAATGTATTTGGAAGTATAGAGATAACTCTCAAAGAAGGTCTTGTTTTCCAATTAAGCATTTGGAACTGTTCCATTTCTCTAAAATAAAATAATTAAAGCTGTTCTACCTCAACTCCATCAGAATTTACTTGTGGACTACGGGTACTATGTGTTGAGAAGCTCTTGGTGATCTAAAATAAGTCTGTATTTCATTCTTGAGCAATGGAAAGCTTGCTGCCATTTGCCAAATTCCATTGCCATGTATCTTATATAATATAATAGTTGCTTTAACTTCATTTGTGGGTGGGGGAAGGGCTAGTTTATGTGCATCTCTGTACATCTTGGGGGGGATATCTTGTCAGTGCTTCTTCAGCAGGCCAGCCAGCGTATCGTTGTGTGAGGTGACATTTGAATTTACAATTCCACAGAGAAAAGCTATTAATTCACAAATTAACATTTTTTCCTCACTCTCTCACCCTCTCTCACTCTCCCTCGTTCGCTCCCAGTATCTCTTATGGATGTTGAAGCAATTGAAAAGACAAAGGAAATAGCCCTAAGCAAACTGACTTTACTGCTAGTCTGTCTGTGCAGAGATTGCTATGACTGCTTCTAGATATATAAACCAATTACCTGAACAGCTCTGTGCATGGGAGACTGCTATTACCTCCTTTTGTTAGCTGGGTATCACCTGCGAACAATAATACCCTGTTCTTATTTAATATGAACCAGTAGAACCCTACCTTCCTGTTTGGCTTCTTTAAACAAACACAAACCCCATAGGTTAATTGTGCTGACACATCAAGTTCTGTTATATGGGGCATATCTATAAATGTGTACGAGTGCCTGGTTTGATGATGAATACATGATTTTCATAGTAATGTAAAATTATTGTACCATTTTGCCTGAAAACAGTAACAAAACATGCTAGAGTTGGAGTGATATACAGTATATAGAGTAATTCATACATACTATTATACTAGAAGCAGTCCATATACTTACAATCTATGTCCTGGTGCCTGAAGTACCTAAGGTAATATGATCTTGTTCATTAAATTAAAGTTCCTTGTTTTTCTTCAACTGAGCTTCTTTGGCAGCAGTTGCATCAGAGATAATCACTGTGTCAATCACAGCAAGGAGATTTTTTTAACATTTAGAAAATTGACAAGTAAGCTAATATCGAGGAACTCCAAAATGCTTCTTTGATTTTGAAATAAGTTGACTGTAGCACTATGAAATTGGCTGATATCAAAACTTGAGTTATTTGAACACTGTTGGGAGTCAGTCTAACATTGCGGTCTCTTACTCAAATTGAATTAATAAAAGGAAATATTTCCTAAGGGATGGAACTGTAAAATGCAAACTAACCTTAACTTAACAATGTTTTCTTTTTATCCTGTTATTATAGTATGTTAAGTTATGTTAAGATGTATCCTAATTGTAGTATCCTAATAAAAGTGGTACAAACTTACTTAACAGCAACAATGCAAATCAACAAATAAAAATGTTGTGTTACCAGAGGAAATGCAAACTTTTTTTTTTTTTTGCAAAGAACCAAGGGATTCTGGGTAGTGACATGCAAATAAAAAATTATGGCATGTATTACTTGTCATTCCACAGTAATGCGATTATTGTCCTGAATAGAGTTTTATTCCCAGAGCTTTAAAAATAGCAATGTTATTTTTTTTGGAGACGTGCACCAGGTACTCAATTAACACTTAATAAAACTTTAATGGATGTAACTTTTTAGGCTTTGTAAACAGAACACTTTGGATCTGCAAGTTCCTTTTGGCCTTGTCAAGTCCTATTCATTAGACAGGAGTCTCACTTACCTTAAGAAAAATTCTCTAGTTGCCAGGATCACTAACATCACAGATATTTAACTCATCAAAGTCAAAAGCTATTATCTTTCCCCTGCACATCTTGCTTATTTGAACTTTCTGTGTTCATAAGAATTGTGCAGTTTAAGTTAACTAAATTCACAACACATTACACAGAAAAAAGAAGGACATTGAAACAGCTCTGATCTTGGTAATACCTGCAAGTTTGTTAAATGCCTTGTTGGTGCTTTCAGAGGAGGGCTTGTCGTATTACTATTTGTATTAAAAAATTCACCTGTGCTTTAGCTGAGAGAAGAATAAAGCAGGGACGAGAGCGAGACCCTCCCACATTCCTGAATATGCTATTGAAGTTTTGAGATCCCCCTGACTTAGGTGAGTTATCTTTCCATCCCACACACATTGTAAAAGATGGATAAAAATCACCAAAAGAATCAGCAGGCGGTGCCAGTAACTCAAACCGCTCTGACCGTTCAGTGAACCTGATCCTGTTGACCTTGACAGCACTGGAAGGCAGCCTCAGAAATCCCAACCTTTTCAGAGATGTAGACTGGATGTGGCTCGAGTTCCCTCCTTTAAGAGGATATCACAAGAGACTCAGAATCCATCTGTAGTTTTCCATTCTTGTATACAACCTACAGCTGGTGTCAGTGTATCTTTATTTATTTGCCCAAAGTTTCAAAACCTGGAAACCTTATGTAGAAAAGTAGCTTGTCTAGAACTATCTAACAATGTAGGTTAAAAATAAATATACATAATGGAGCAATTCCAGTGCAAAAAGGTAAAAGTGAATCAGGGATTTTCCATTTATGGTGACTGCATCATGTTTACCACTTTGCACCAGTATGCATACATAACCAACAATAAGTGCATATGTTAGCTAAATAGCTAGCCATGTTCTTTACTATGAAAACAGGTGAGCACGGGTGAGAAGTGAAGTAAAGTGACTTGTTGGTGTTGATAAAACATCACTTGTAAACAAATCCAATGAAGTATATCTTGGAGTATGTGTTTGTCAGCCTTGATCACATGGAGCTATTATAATCTATCATAATCACCATATTATCATGATTTAAATACTAAAGTGTATATGTATGTATGTATGTATGTATGTGTTATGTGTATATATTATATATATATCTTATATATATATCGTATTGGCTTGATTATAGGCCGCACCCAATTATAGGCCGCACCCTTAAAGTTTAGGGCTATTTTAAAGAAAAAAATATTTTTAACACATTAGTGTAATGGTAAAACAGTATTACATGCATTTTACATTTTTGGTATCTATTATGCAGTTAATAAGCATATGTTATATATAAACAGAAATTTGGAAAACCAACAGCCATTTTAAGGTCCCCCCTTAATTCATAATACTTAAGAGTGAACATCTGTGCGCTGCGCGTAGACAACCTCCACTGCCGACACTTCCGCCAGGGCTTGGCATCTTGGTTAAGTCTGGCCGCTAAATTAGTATGACACAAATAGTGAGAAACAGTATTTAAATTTATAAATAAGATGATTTCGCTTAACATTATAATGTATACATTATGCATACTATATAGTTTAGGTTAACCTCTCAGATTGGATGGCTAATGTTGCTAATATTCACTAACAAACTGTGGAAATGCTTTCAGGTCTAGGTTTTGATCCATAACTCAGTGTGCCAGTTTTTCTTTTTGTCCGAAACAATGAAACACATTCATAATTATTAATTACCCTGTGTTAATTATAAGTGTACTGGAAACAGATGACAGAGGGACGATAACAAAAAGCTTATATTGTCCACCCATCTAATTTAGAAAACCTACTCATTCAAGTGGTGGCACAGAAGCAATTCATATCTTTAATGTGTATACTTCAATAGAGTTAAGATTGAGAATTATAGCTGTGTTAGATATCGTCTCTTGTATTCACCGAGTCTTGTGGTTTTGTCAAATGAGCAGAATGAACTGATAAAAAAAGGTGGGAAAATGAAAGTGTGGCAGTGTCAGCTCTCGCCAATGTTCGACACTGTAAAATTAAATTAATAAAGCCCCCAACACAGGAAAACATAACAGGAAATTAATGGCCCCTACTGTCGCTCCTGATGCAGTCATTTGCAACTCTGCTTTCCGCACCAAAGACTTCATAAATGCAAGCAGTTTCTCTAAACAAGCATAGTTAGAGTTGAATGCCGTGTCATTTCCCCCCTTTCTTTCTGCCCTTCTAGCTAACAAAGCTGGCATTTGAGATTGGCTGTGAGGTGCTTTAAGGCTTACTTGTGTTTCACCGTGTACCGGCCTAAAGGTGCATAGTCACTCAACCTCCAGGGTCACAAACCTCTGTGTTAGCCTTTTTTTCTGCTTTTGTAAGCAGGTTATTAACTGACAGGTTTCAGCACAAATGTTTACCATTTCATTCTCTGCTACCTCCAGAAATCCTTTAGCAACTATGTAAAATTTAACTAATGCTTAGCAGTTATGAAGAATACCTGTCGTCTATCTCGTTATCCTCCAATTCCAATTTTTACATCTACGTACAAAAGACTTGTAACTGATCTTAATTTTTAAATGGAAAATATTACCAAGTGGAAAAGGTCAGCGGCTTAGACATAAAATAAGGAAGTTTACTGTGAGGGAAGTAGATACGTGGAAAAGCCTCCCAGCAGAAGTGATAGAGGCTAGTATAGTGAGGGAATTGGAACATGCCTAGGATTGGTATAACGCTAGGCAGACTGGATGAGCTGAACAATTTGTATGCTACATTAAATTATATGTCTTTTTGTTATAAATATATACTATATGTTATATATATAAAAGCATTCATACAAAATAAATCTGTTTCTCTTTTCTGTAGTGCTGTATGTGAGATCTCCCATGTTGCTGCACATAGGTGGCTGTGCCCTTAGATATTCATCGGGATTGCATTAGGGAGGAATCATGACATTATTATTATCTTTTATTTATAAAGCATCAACAATTTACGCAGCGCTTCTTACAATACATATATTTAAGGGATATGACAAGACTAGAATTGACAGACTAAGACAAACCAATACATTAGGTAAAGAGGGCCCTGCTCGCAAGTTTACAATCATTAGATTGTAAACATTCAGTGTCTGATTTAATACATTGGCTAATCACAAGATTCCAGTGCAATATTTCCTAGGTATTATTCGACATGGAAAGTAAATTTGCTTGAAGTGCCCTGTCTATACCTTTGATGAAGGCAGATGTGATGTTAGAGGTAAAACATATAAATAGCAATAACTCAGAATTTCAGAACATCAAATTGCACTATTAGTTAGTGGTGCTCATTGTAGTTTAATCTCAGATCCTTTATTTTATTTTTTGGCCAATAGTTACGTAGTAATATTGTTGTCCTAAACAATATACCGGTAACATCCTTTTGGGGGGCCATTAAGTCTTAAAAAAATAGGAATGAGAAAAATAGCATTCCATATTCCTGATCTGATTTTGTTGTGTGGGGTAAATGGATCTGATTAGGTCAAGCCCAGCTACAGAATCTACCTAAGGCCCTTCAAGCAGGAGTTGGGTTTTTTTCACTTTTCTCCAGAATTGTACTGAAGAAGTATTTTATGTCCATTGTCCCTTTAATTGCCAGCACATACCTAAGCACTGAACTTCAGGTCCTTCTGATCAAAGTCTACATTTTAATACATGAGGGGAATGTTTATTAATGCAAAAAAAAAGACAATTTCAGAAGAAACCAAAGAAATTCCAATAACCGATTGCAAACTTCCATCAATGTCTCCAAATTAAGCAATTTGCATAATAGGTAATAACATTACTTCCAACGGTAAAAATATAAAGTCAAGACCTGTCAAGCAACATGCAGGGAACATCTAGACCTAGCTGTTGACCGTAACTGAATGAGTTTATACCTCACCACACAGATAAAGGGAAAAGCAAAAGTTCAAACACCTGAGCACTGAGTATTAAGGCATATTGATGTCATGGTTCAGCACATCTGAACCCTGTTCTTGAAGGAGATAAGGTGGTCACTTCTGCTATGAAAAAAAATCATTTTAGAAACATTAGATTTATGTTCTGAAACAATCGCATGGTTTATGTATTGAATCTGTTTATATCATTTTATTTTGTGGATAAGTTTAATATTAAATTATTCTAGGCATGTTTAGATTTCAGTGTTCACTTTGGAGCTGATGAAGCTTCACCTTGTTTGCTCAGCTACCTAGGTGACCACATTCAATTTGTCTTCATACATAACTTATTAGGTTTCTCTGCTAACTAAGTGCAGGACTTTGTGTCTTCTATTAAGCATCACTATACTATCACCATAGCATTATGGGACACTGGATGGATTCCCTGGTGTTTGTTTTTATAAGTTATATTTTATTAAGTGAAATATGAATTATGACAATAAGATGCCTGTTCTATATCAGAATGGTAATACGTGAGATCTACTCTTATTCTCTTAGGGAGACCAAACCTGTCTATGACATTCTAAGGCAAGTGGCTCATTCATATTATTTGTGTTATTGTGTCCAAGTAAGAAGTTTCATAAAATCTGTCTGGTTACGGGAACTGACTCTAAGTCTATATCTGTATTATGTTATAGATGTGTTTGCCTCTTTCTCATCAGAAAAGCGCAGTTTTCAAGAACACTCTCCTATTTTGAATTTGTACTTGTATTTGAGAGGTTATTTTTGCCTCACTATTGCAAAATGTTTGGGGTTCAAAATATTTCGGCACGGAAATGTGGTTTTAAATGATCAAACATGGTGCGAACCATAGTATAGTTGAATACAAGGCTACTTCAGGACATTATAGCAGGCTCTGGCCTGCCCTTCCCAATGCCAGAATTTAAATGCCAACATTGTTACCCATTTCAAGTAGGTGATGCAACATCCCACCCTTAATGTTAAATCTATGATTAATGAGTTTAGTAAAGGTAAAGGATTTATGAAATCAGCGCCACTCGGCATAAAGCTGAGGCAGTGACTTGTACCTGGAGCAGGAGAGTGATGGTTAATGTCAGATTTCACAACACAAAGCTTCCTACATCTTTCCCCTTGCACGCAGCCTGGGAAAAAAAAAGGAAAGTCATTTTCTGTTTTTGAAGGAATGAATTATCTCTGTGAAGAAAAACACTGCTACAGTATTGATGACTAGTATTATGATTATATGATGTTGTTGTGCTCTGCACGGGTATTGGTCTAGCTGTTCTGCTCGCTCGCTTGCTGCTGTGAATGACAAACGCTGGCTTATTGATCGCCTTCTGAACTCAGCCCAGCTGATAGAAGGTAATTAATGACTCCATTTGCCTCAGTACCGACGAGAACAATTGAGTTTGAAACTGCAACAACTGCCAACGCTATGAAAAGCCCCCAAGGGGGTGTCCAGGAAAGATGCCTGACACCGTCAGGTTTCAGAAGGGATTAGGAAGTTTATGGTGGTGGTGTCTGCCGGGTGGAGGGGGGATGTAAGTGCCAACCACTACAGGCAGTGATAAAACTAGATGAAATGTCAGAATTATTAATTAAAATAAGACATTCTTCTCTCAAAGTCCCGGAGTGTTAGCCCAATCACTGAATGAGCAGTTGACGTCCACTTTAACGAGTGTTACAAGAAAATTGCAGATAAGAAAATACTTATTATTATTATTATCATTAAGCAAATCATCAATGGTTGAATTAATTTTTTTTTTTATTGTTATCACGTCTTGCAAAATGCTGGACTTGTGAGATGTAAAAAATATATGGTTTAATATACAGGCTAGGCATGTTTTCATTCTGTGTAAAGTGGATTGTATTACAAAAAGTGGATAGATTAGAGTTTTTTCCTTTTAATAACAACACATCACTTTAAACAAATATTAACCAAAGAAAAAGTCAGTCTCACATGTTTACCGCAAAATAGTTCTAATGAGGCAAAGTTCCTCGGGTGTTGTGGTTGCAAACCATATTATAAAGGGCTTTAGATGGATGTGAAAATGTACACATTGTGAATTTACTAATGTTCCATCAATAAAGCCAGATAAAAAAATGTATATATATATACGGTATATATATATATATATATATATATATATATATGTGTGTGTGTGTGTGTGTAATGCAATGCAGGTCCTACATTTGCAATATTAATGACCTTGTTTTTCCCTTTTCCTGATGTTCCTTTTCTTCTAAATTGCATTTTTATGGTGCGTCTTGTAACCATGTTCCCAAATGCCAGGCACTCCATTGGCAAAATGAATAAATAAAAGCCAGGTTTGCGTACACTACATAGCAGCAATAACCCCTAAATCACTACTATCAGTTGAACATGATTGATCAATTGAATTCCATAGCAGCTAAGAAATGTGGGATTAAGTAGTATATTATACGCACAATGAGTTGAGGCATGATGTTCATTTCAAGTTCATTTCGCCGGCCCTCTGCCACCAGATCAAGCAATCAATAGGCTAGCACATATCATATATCATTCCTCCTAGTGCAAGAAAGGGAGCACCATAATCTCTAGCAAATTTAGACTGACAGATTTGTTGAGATCTGAAAAGGGCCACCCTGCATAAATGAAGGAGGGGGTGAGAAATGTGATTTAGAGTATAATCGAGGCATACACAAACATACACACAGATATCCAGTTTTTTGTGTCAGGCCTTTTAAAAGGTGTTTTTGGGGAAAATAGTGAGTGTTAACTCATGATCCTGACTTTGAAAAGGGCAATAGCACTTAACCCTTCGAAGATATGATGTTTTTAGGAAGGCGATTGTGATGTTTACAAGGGTTACTGTGCCAACATGTATTATGATTGCTAATTTAATTGCAGTACTGACAAGGAAGAGATTGTAGCGAAACACCTACTGACATCAATTGTTGTGACCATAATACATAAAGCTGTATTTTATACGTTTTATATAAACTGAAAATAAGATGCATAACAAACCCGGGTACTCTGTTAGGGCCATTACTGGCATATAATATATCTCTTTGTAAATGGACCGGCCTTTCATGAACACATGGTATCAATAGTAATCCACAAAAATGCTGGTATAATGTATATAACTGAGGAATTGATGCCATTGAAATCCAAGGTGATCAGATCATACTTTTAATATGACACTCTTTTATGGATCACTTTTACTTTAATGCTTGTATAAAAATTCAGGGCAAAGCAACCAGGATGGAAATCGGTACCCCCATGAATTAAAAAAATTATTTGCATAGTGTATTCATAGTGTATTACCCCTTACATTTGTATTCACAATATATACCTTACATTTGTATTCACAATATATATATATATATATGCAAAACATTTAATTTTTGTATACTTTCCACCTTTGTTTTAATCTGATATGAACTTCGTACTTGAGAAAAATGCTGTAGAGCTACACTAATCAATATCAGATATTTTACATTAGCTCATGAAGGATACTGTTCCATGTTATATAATGTAATATTGATTATATCATATCCCATAATCACCTGCAAAAAATAAGATTTATCGGCCTTTATGTATTCTCCAAAGCACTAATCCCACAAGAAAAGATTAGAAAAGGTATTAGGAAACATATGAGGTTGATATTACAAAACACCACAAGAAATATCTAAATCATGAAGCTCTTCCAGCCTTCGTGGAATTAGTAAAGAGATTTTTTTTATATTTTATTATTTTACTGACTACATTGTGCCTTGGTATACTATATGGACAAAAGTGTTGGGACCATTACATTGACGAGGACTTTGGCATTGGATGGGTTAGCATGGGCACCCTATGCAGCCACATACTGTACATACCAAGCTGCAATGCCCTGTGTGTTCTGACACCTTTCTATCAGAACCAGCATTAACTTTTTTTTTTAGCATGATCCCACTGAAACGCCAAGCTAAAAGGATGTTCTTATTGCTTTAATGCCTTTTATATTACCCTCACAGATTCATCCTACAGCCATGTCAGTCCAGAAATTTTACTGTGCTTTTTTTACATTTCTTTGCATCTTTTCAACAAATATTGCCACATTGGCATGTATATCTATACTAAGAGAGCATGCAAGGGGATCCTGAAAACCTAATGTAAAGTGCAGTGTGATTTTTTTGTTTGATGTAGATGTATCTGATGGTTCTGGTCCAAATGGAGATTCCCAAAGCAGCGTGGAAAGTTTACGGAAACATCTACGCGCCGACAATTTCACCCAACAACAGCTGGAGGCATTAGACCGAGTCTTTGAACGCCCTTCTTATCCCGATGTCTTCCAGACTGCAGAACACATCAAATCAGAACAGGTTGGAGAAATGAAATCAATGAAATATTAGAAATGTAAAAATACTATACACCTATGGGTGGAATATTATTTAAAACTGTTACTTACAACACTCATTCAGCTAACTTTACCAGTGTTGTACTCTAAACAATGTTCATCCCAGCAAGGAATAATAAAAGAGTACCTAAGTACCTATATCTTGTGACAGCTCAAGTAAGAACTCGTTCAGTAAAGGTTGCTTCCTTTATTATATTCAAAAATGTGTTCCTCCATTAAATGCAAAATGCAGTTACCATCCCTCCACATTCTGAATTTTTTATTATATGGCCCATGACTGCTACATAATAGTTCTTTTTTATTTTAACGGTTTTATTCCCTTCTTTCTACTATTCTTCACACTCCAAGACAAATAATGCCCTTGGTAGTTAGTTTTACTTATAAAAAATGATCTCCTTAACCAGCATAGACTTACATTAATTTTACATTTATACACTCACTAGCTAGGCCAGATGATTTAAATAACAAAAATATCAAACAAGATGAATGGTAAATATAATGACGTTCCTAGAAAATTACATTGGACATATTGTCTAGTTATAGAGCTTGGCTATTCTACAGCATTTTCTTTTCTATTCTTTTCTTAACGCTAAGAAAGATGAAATAAAAAAACTAAAACTGTCCAAAAGTAGAAAATACAAGATTAAAAGAAGGCATATCTGAGAGTAGAATGTCTTCTCTCCCAGAGTCCCAGAGTTTATTACAATGGGTAACCTTTATTTACTTTCATTAGACTATTAAAACGCTAGCATAGTATCCCCCCCCCCCCCGAAACTTAGAGCAGGGGCCTATAAAGCAAATCTAAAGCCTAATTGAGTTCATTTTAATTTCTCTCCAATCACAGCGAATTACTCCAGTGATAAATCAGGGGCTAGCTTCACCCCCAGTAGAAGGCCTAATTTGCAGCTAATTACGAAACTGATTTCAACAGGAAGATCAATACGAAAAGGAATTGGAAATGACTAGGCTGTGATGTCCAAGCTTAGAGGTTGAGGGGGCTGGGAACGGGAAAAAAACTTGGCTTGAAAGAGCAGAAAATCAGTTTTAATTCAATGTAATATTAATCAGAAGGGCTCCTTTTCCCTTTTTCTGTGTGTGCCCTGTTTATTATCCCTCTGAAAAGGCAGCTGCAGAGAGTGAGGTCTGCTCCCTGGAAAGCCATAATAAAAAGGCAATTACGGGATTGTTTTGGACAGGACACCCATTTAGATTCAATGACTCTTTGCCTCCCACCCTGCTGTTAACCATGTGCTCTGACATACTCCCCAATTTCATACCCCACTGCACAGAGAAAGGGGAGAGAAAAAAAAACACAAGGGTGATAAAGAGGAGGGTCCATTTCTTTCCAATAAAGCACATCATTCACAAAATAAAACTTCAAAGATTTACAAAGGCAGCCTATTTACCCCATATGCTGTTTGTTTTAATTATTTTAATTTTATAAGGCCTCTGACAACAGGATTCAGGGGGAAAAAATATTATTCTTATACATCTTGCTTTATCAAAGTTTATCACTAATCCCTCCATTTTACGAGACATTGTTTCTAAAAAAAAATTATGAATTTATTTACTAAGCTAGGGGACCTTCTGTTAGTATGTTATAAGCCTTGCAGATTTCAGGGTCAGTGTACTAAAAAGTTAGGGGTCCATAGATTGTGGTATTGACAATAGTAGGCTTCTGTCCATGGACCAGTTGACCAAAATGAAACGTTTTTGGATGAGTTGGGATATCTGTTTAAATGTTGATTCTCTGTTTTAATAGATTCGCTCTTTGAGCTATTCTTTTTGGTGTGTTAAAATAAATGTTGTACCAGAGTGGTACTGAAAAACTGAAGACTGTATCTGCTTTTCATTCACTGTAACTGCTTACTCTTCTTTATTAGGCCAGTGAATACTCCCTCCCTGCACTAACCCCTGGTTTGGACGAAGTCAAATCTAGTCTATCGACTTCTGGTAATGCAGACCTTGGAAGCAACGTCACAGGACCACAAACATACCCTGTGGTAACTGGTAAGCGTTACTCAAAAACTATTGCAAGTCAGCTGACGTTAATAAGTTGTTCCTTGATATCAGATATGGAGTTGGTTGTGTTTGTTTATATAAAGTCATATAATGCTTCCTGAAATTTCTCATCTGCATGGCTTTTATTACTTCTGTAAATTTGATATCACTGGGGTTTCCTATATAATACAATACAATACAAAGATGGATAATTACCATGTCCAGGGAGTTTTGTAACCTATACCATAGATTTGAGGTTCTAAAATTAGGGGCAAGGAGGTATTTTTATGTTTTTATACTGCAAAAAGTTTTTGAGTGCAAACTTCGTGTTTCTTATTTGAGGTCCAAAAAGATCTGGTAAGATCTTCATAACTATATTATTTTAGCTCAGCATCATTTGTGTTTTGCATTTACTTGTTGGTAATCAACCCTGGAAATCAAAAAGTTTTATTATACATATTGCATTTTATCTTACATTGCATTATAGTTGTGTATATTTTAAAAAAAAGGAGGTACAGAAAACATGTTACCAAGAACATACTTCTTTTAGATGATATGATAAATTACATGTCATATGCATTGTATGAAGTGTGCTTACCATGGAATCATTTACAAATGTTGTGCTTATGGGAGAAAATATCTCTAGGCTTTATAATGCAACTTTACACAATGATTTGAAGTAATTTGATACATTTTATAAATTAATTTATGTGAAATCTTTAAGAACAAGTGGTACAAAAATAAGAACTCAGTGATTGTATGTGTTTTTTGAAGTTACTAAAAACATTGATATTAATAAAGTTTAAGAGGTGCTAAGTCACCTGATTATTTGGTTAGTTAAAACCAAAGGCAATATTCAGTAAAAATAAAGGCAGAAAATGATAGCTCCTGAGATTTGAATGATACTGAGGACATGCATTTCAAGGGCACATGACAATGTTTTATTGTGAGACGAAGATACAAATGACAAGCAGAAGGCAGCAAAAAACCAGGAAAACTAACAGTGATTAAGTTTTTGTTGGTACATTAATAGTTCTCATAGTGGAAAGGGACAAACAAGTTTGATGGTCATGTGGACTTTCCACTCTATTCATAGTTATAACAAGACAATATAGATAACAAGATAAAGTCACTTAAGAACTCGGGCCCCCAGATATCCCTTTTTTAGACATTTTCAAAATAACTTTACAAGTAGATCTATGAATATATTGGCCCATTTAAAGGTGTGAAAATCCTGTAAAGACTTCTAAATAAAGTAAAATATTTCATATAAACATCAATGCTTTGTGCAATATACCAAACCATGCAATTATTTTGAAACCCAACAACCCAAATCAGATCTCTAATACTAAGCGTAATACTGAAAATACACAGAGTGAATTGTAGCCATTATACTGAGTTGTTTATATCAGCGGTTAGTACTTTAATCTAAAAACAGATGAATAGAACGAAAATAATCTTCTTACACTTTGTCTGTATTAAGAGACCTGGTTGTGCTTCACGTACAGGAACAGCAAAATTAGCTTTAATAGAAGAACAAACTGCATTGACGATCAAACACAACAATAAAACTATGCCATTTACACATGTCAGACCTCACTTTTTCTTATTTTCAATGTCATTGAAACACATCCTCTGGATCCATCTTGGTCTAAGTGTAAGAAGAGTGTATTGCAAGCTCAGCTTGACATTCCCAGGTGGCACCTTAACACAAACATGTTCATCTGTATGCAAGATTTCAATCAGGGAGAGAATAGAGAAACCTAGTCATTAACACTTAGTGCTGTTTACGAACCATAATGAAGGTAAACATTTTAAAGGACAGATTAGACCCGAAAAAAATAGCAAAAAAAGAAGAGAAGGAATTATTTTCCTGCACTTAGGCTGTGCTAGTTTTTGTTTTTAATATTGCTATTACCCAAAAAGGCTGCAAATTATGCTTAATCTTATTTTTTTCCCATTCGTTTTTTTGCCAGCAATGAAACGCCTGCTGGTATTGATATTTGTTGATTTTATGTCCTGCTTTTTGCATAATCTATGATTCATGGAGTGATTATTTAGAGAAAGTGTATGCGTTCTCAAGGTTAGGGATGCTGGGTTTTTTTTTGTTTTTTTTGTTTTTGATTTTTTGCTCTTAGTGAATAACCTGCTTAATGACCAGATCTCCCTGACATAAAAAAAAACCTAGTTGTTTCACAGTTTTGTCTGAAAAACAGACACAGAGAATTTCACTGGAATAGTTTCTCTAGTCTGCTTCATTTTCTTCCACTAAAAATGATTCCCTTCAATCATTTTATTTGACAGAAAAATGTAAAATGTGCAGGTTCAATAAGATGTCCCAGCAGGAAACACAATCATATAATTTGGGAAATTAAACCTTCTTGTTAAAGAGCTCTGTCTTTCAAAAATATCAATTTGTTATATTTCACTGGAGAATCAATTCTATTTTTCTACTGATGGAAGAGAGAGAGTGACAAGTTCAGCGCATTAAAAACAGGTATTAATCTCAGGTAGCAGCAACTCATTATGTGTGAGTGTGTAGGTACATCATGTTAATGGTCAAGAACTAATGACTCATTTAGCAGGAAATTCAAGCTAATTTGTGACATTTTGGAACATGCTAAAACATCTTAATTCATTGTTATGTTAATATAAGCATGATGCGGTGTCAATGTTCGGAGTTTTTAATGTTGGTCCAATTTACCACATATTAATTGATATGACAGAATCATAGTGTGGAAATTTGTACAGTTAATGGGAAGGTGCAATACTCTTATTCAATAATATATGGTAAGATTTTAAGTCTCATGCAAGTAAAGTTAGATACTTTTCCAAAACTTTGACACAAATACACACGTATCCTTTAAAATATGGTGTGTATCCTCTGATTTGATGTTTTTCTATCACAGCACTAAAAACATACAATATTACATACAAATAATTTATTTTTCAACTTTTTATCCTTAATTTATTCAAATTGTAATTGTAACACTACCATTTATTAAACGATTAGATTACACCTATCTTGGTGACTCCTCGATAAAGGTTGATAAATCAGGCCAATTGATTAATGACGGACTATTCATGTATTATAGAATATTCTGGATGCAAAAGAGGACTATAAGAGGGTTAGAGGTCTTCCAGTTTGTGTTTGGGTAGCTAAACCCACTTGCTTTTCATTGCATTATAAATAATTTCCATGACAATAAGGCAATGACAGATAATTTGCATTACATAATACAATGGTTGCTGGTACACTGTTGATGCCTAATCTTATTAGATTAGATTGTGTCATAAAATCAACAACTCGGTCTAATAAAATTATTAAAGTATGAGTAAGATAAAACATGTTACAATTGTACTGTAATACTCATACTGTATGTTTGTGAGTCACTTAAAATAGATTTTAGGAGTGTGAAGACAGCAAATGTAGGGTGCATGTACATGGATGGAATTTGCTGTGTAATTTATAGGATGTTGAGCTAAATAAGGTACACTAGATGTGTTGTATATTCTTGTTAAAGACAAACATTAAGGCAAGCTCATACCTAAATGGATAGTAAAACTGATGTGAACCTCTACCCCACCTTGGTTAGCCAAGTAACAAAGGGAGGATTTCTCATTTTGTGGAAAATTGACCCAACTTTAAAGGTAGCAGATTGATGTGGGTACTACAGAAAGATAACATTTTGTTCTGGGTCTCTGCAGTTTCTGAGACCCTACCCAGCTGCCTTATAGTTGTTGTAGCACAGCACAGGTATTTGTCAATACACCAACTCTAGCTGTCAAGTGCTCAATTTTACTAAATGAATCAACGATGCCCTAGGTGAGGGATCTCTGGACCAGAACTCATAATGCCCAGTTGTTTTATGTGACCAGGAAAAGTGTTCTGTACAACCTGCAGTGTGCCAGTGTTTCATTTCTGTTTTAAGTGTTTTCACTCATCCCAATGATTCATTATAAAAGGTATTTGTGATTGCTTGAGCCTATATGTTACGCAGTAAAATCCCTTAGAGTCTAAATCTTGTAGCAGTTCTACTGAGGAGTATCCTGTCTCTAGAACTGTAGTTTGACTTATTAGATACTATTTTGTTCACTGAATAAACCAGCTACTTCAATTCAAAGAAAGACATTATCACACCATAATAGCCACTTACTTCCCATTGTCTTCCTCTTCTAGTACTTAGCCATTATGAGCATTATGTCTATGGTCCTAAGCTTAAGTCATTTTGACCTACCAGGTGATATTTAAGAACAAACAGAAAAAGAAAGCTCCACCCTAAAAAGCCTTCTACTTTTAGACTGGACTTTGTGCACGGCAAGAAAAATTGTTTCTGATTAACTTTTTGTTTCTGATAACAAATTTCAATTCCTTTCAGTTTGGATTTTTCATTTTAAATTTAAATTTAGTTCAATATTTTCAATGGAAGAGGTCCCTGACATGTTCTGGACTTATATTTCCACAAGATCTCTCTCTCTTTTTCTCTCTCGCTCTCTCTCAGATTGAATTGCAAGTATTTGTTTTATTGGTGGCGAATGCACAAGTCTAATAAAAACACCAGACTACAGCAGCATACAACTGTAAAGGGACATTGCCACTGACAGATTCACAATAGAATTATGATTTTAGTTATCAATTAAAGGGCCAATTTCTTGCATACAAATAGTATATATGTGCTGTTAAACAGCAAAACATATTCAGTTTTCAGGTATGGTAAAGTTATTAGTTTATCAATCTCCTATCAAATGTTTTTTTAAGAGCATTACTGTGAGTTTTGCTATGCGCCATTGCTTTCATTTCTTACTAACCACAGATTATCCTAATGCAACAGTGTTAAAACCTCTGTATTATGTGGGATTAATAGTTCACTTTAGTCTAGCCCTTTATAAAGAAATGATTTGGCAGCGACAAAAAAACAACCAGCAATTAAATTTCTTTATTTAAAACAAAACACAGGTTGAATGGACCATCTTAAGTCTATTGATTTCTGTAAAAGCAGGATTAAAATGCATTTACTCCCAAAGCTACCACGTGTCCATTATATGTCCCTTTTCAAAATTTGTTCCACTTTGCTATAGTGTGTGCATAGGTATTTTTGTTTTGAGCACAGGGTAGAAAAATAATGCGTTGTTTCTGTGACTTAGTCTTATGTAGCAAGCTGTAATTGTCATGCAGGAACACAACTAAATCATTGAGGTATGGTGCATATGACTACATTGTCATGTGATGTATCATGATAGCAAAACTTAGATTAAGGAAGACAGTGGGCAGGTATTTGCTACCCTTTTGTGTAATACGAAAGGAAGTAGGTTAATACAATTTTTTTTAAAAAAACTTATTTTTAACCCTCTTTTATTTTACTTTATGATTTTCCATCATCCCATTTACATTTATACATTTTTTTCTCTCTTCCTTTGTTCCACCCAACCTATGTCTGTCTATCGTCTGTCCATCCATTCCCTTGTCCCTCACAGAGAGTTACTCTTCTCACCTCTATGTAAAGCAAGAGCCTCATGAAGCTTCCCTTACACCCTTCACCCCCTCTTCACTGACCAGCTCGGGGCTGGCTGATCTTCAGCCTTTCCAGATGGCCCTCACGGTTGATGCATCCACACCTACGTACAGCTCCTTCACCCATCATGGCCCCCCATATGGGCAGTTCAGCAGCCAACCACTCATAGCAGGTACCAAATATTCCCTCATCCATGAATCGAGTCTCTTAAATGGATGATAGTTACAGTTACAGAGATACTGTAAATGAAGATGGCAATAGATTAATCTGCCATAATTTGTGTAAAGGACTTTCCTTAGAAGTGGGAGTCAACTGGCTCTCTGGACTGAGAATCTTCTAACTGCAGCAAAGGTCTTCTGTATATACAACTTTATATTTGAACATACCCTTAATGAATGGGCTAGTGCATCATGAGAAATACTACAAGAGCTACTGACAAATTTAAAATCTCTACAATTAACATGCTGTATGTAACATCTGTTATATGTTGTATACTTAATCTTTGGCAGCACAGATGACTCTAATTAGAGAGGTTAAATGATTACTGTAGTCTCATCTCTAGATCATACTGAATAATTTCCCCACAAAGCAACAACTATACCATACCTTGCGCATGATGAAAGGTTCAACTTTCTGTCACTGAAACAATGGTTTAAGTCTGTTAACACTGCGTATAATGAAGCACATATTGGCATAACAAAATGTGTATTATTGTTTGCTTGGGTACCTAGCCATTTAGTTGCTTACTTTGATGCTATGATCATCTTTATATATTGGATTGAATGTGATATATATGTTATAAAACTTAGATAGACTTGTGGGAAGCCAATGAGAGATCAGTATGTTCACTTTTCACAGTATGTCATCATACAAATCTGTCTAGCCATGGTTTGCTCTTAGATCTGACATTTGACACAACATTCATCTGTGCAGTGTCTGCATTCTTTTTGCATGTGATGATGTTATATACTTCATTTTGGAGGGGAGACTTTTAAAATAAGTAATTACTGATATGGAGAATATTTACAATGATATGCTAGTATACCACATGTTGGTTGTTTAGCCGGCATTTCATTCCTGAGACACATAGCTTTATTATGAGGATCAGATCATGTTATCCTGAGAAGTTGAGGGAAACTTTCAATTGATACCAGCCAACAACATGTGTTTCAGTGTTTCAAAAGGCCAAGTCGGAGGTGCTTTATGTAATGGTGTGACTCAGAGGCAGAGTATAACCAGGACCTTTCTTTTTTGTGACAAGTTGGTAGATACTTATGTAAGATAAGATAAGATATTTACAAAAAATGTTTTTAATGTTTTTATTGTGTATCCTATTTAATAAAACAACTCTCAAAAATTTGCATTAAGTATTATTATATGTCACTAATGTCATGTTAACTTAAATTATAATGAAATAATATGCTATAGGACAAGCGTATGGATAATACATTTCTATGTGTTTGTTCAATATGGATTTTGTACTTTAAAGACCTAATATCCAAGTAATACATATACAAACATCACACATAAGGATGCTTCATATATGTGGCAATCTATTTATATGTAAATATTTTCATAAAATAAATAAACATAACGGTTAAACTAAAATATAGCTTAGAATGGGATAATTGCCTGCAGTGTCATTGTCATTATTCAGTGGATTTTTTGCTGTCCAATGATGAATGGTCAAAAAGGAAGCAATTCAGAGTTCAAAGAATGTGTTATTGTGCATACAAAAACTCATGTATCTGATTTCTAGCATAAAATAATAAAGAAATGCCAACCCCACCAATAGCACCAGAAAGGAAGATTATTGAAAGTTAGCGAAGTATGGAATATTGTGCATTTACTTACTGTATTTTAAAAAGCACACAAGATTAAGATATGTTTGTCAACCAAGACATGATCACTGATAAGTTGGCAATTTCCCCTCATACTATTTTTAATTTTTTGATTTGTAGGTCGAGATATGACAAGTACAACTCTCCCAGGTTATCCTCCTCACGTTCCCCCAACGGGACAAGGCAGCTACCCCACCTCAACCCTTGCTGGCATGGTTCCTGGTAAGTTACCCTTCAGTTCTAAATCTCAAATGCTTTGCTGACTTATATGAAATGTTGCATTGCATGCAACATAATTAGTAACAATGTTACAGTGAAACAGTCCTATTTAGTTTTGGAAAATGTAAACTATCATAGCACCAAGAAGACATACTGTACATTTTTTAGACTTACACATTAAATCCTTCGGCATGCACTAAACTGTGTTATTGTAATAGGATGTGCAGCTGGTTTTACTTTATTTGAGAATTACCACAAACAGCTATATCTTAATTGCTGTTGTGGTCAAGGTCTAGTGTAGAATTTGTTGTTTTTGAATAGCCCTTACATGCCCAGATTCACATTTAGAGATTTTATTTAAGTTATACAAATATAAAATATATTGCTGTATTTTAATTGTGAGCTTGAAACACATAGTAATCAGCACTCCACAGGTCATTTAATGAAAGAGACATCTCATTATCGATCCATTAACAGGCACCAACGTTTCGGTCCACCATTCGGTCCAACCTGTGGAGTGCTGTTCATGTCTTTCCAGCTCTAAACCATGTCTGTTTCACTGCAGGACTGGAAGTGGTGAGTGCAATACCTTGTGCATATCTATTACCTATACTTTTCTCTAAAACATGTCACATATGTGTGAATTTGTTATACAGTAATAACAACAAATGACTGGTACAACACAAAAGCATCATCATTAAGTAACAATGACAATACATTTATATATTTATCATATTGTTATTACAAGTCAAGAGATAGTTGGCAACAGCAGTAAACCATTCCTGAGATTACTTGCCAGGTCTCCTCGTCCAAGATCAGTGCCTGACCTCACAAATGCCCTACTGGATGAGTGGGCAAAAATTCCCACACAAAATCTGGAGTCTTCCCAGATGAGTGGAAGCTGTTATAGCTGCAACCCTTTGCCAACCTCATATTAATGTCTATGAAATTAGAATACAATGTCATCACTATCTCTGTTGGTTTAATGGTCAGGTTTTCCAATAATTTTGTCCATATAGTGTATTTACACAAAGAAATGAATGGTGGGTAATACTTTACTCGTTTAATTTCCTAACATAATCTTACATGTATGTAATTTATTTTGTTTTGTTTATACATAACAAAAACAAGACTGGATACCAAGATACCTATTACAGCACTGCAGTGAGCACCACCTGTATGTCTGCTGCAATAAAGACATCGTAGTAACACTTGGTTGTACCTCCAAGGCTTAGTATTCTTCTTTCAGATTGTCTATAAATCAAATGCTATGCAAATATTTTTGAAAAAGTAAAACATTATTGCCATTCACATTGAATTGTTGCTCTCCTTTTTCACCTATTGGCTTTCTAGGAAGTGAATTTTCCGGAAATCCCTACAGTCACCCTCAGTACACAACGTACAATGAGGCTTGGAGGTTCAGCAATCCAGCTTTACTAAGTGAGTATGAACTACACAAATCTCAGTCAAAAACTATCCTTAGAATAGTGATATGATTACATTATAATACATACAGGTGTCCTATTATTGTGCCTTATATTCCAGTTTCTTAATAATCTTGTAAGAACTGAGGCTATCCAATAATAAGTCTGTTATAACAAATTTAATTTCATTCATTTACATCATCTATGAATATTTATTCAAATCCATCACAAAGTGGCTTTGAGGCAAACAGTATGGCATAATCACATAACACATTGAGCAATTTTGCTTGGTAAATATAAAAATTGAAGACAAACACTGAAACAAGTGATAATTTACACTATAAATATAGTTAGGAGCGTTGCATTTCTAAATATGTATTTGTATTTTTTATTGTGCTGTCTAAATAAAGCAAAAGCTTTCAGTTATAAAACTACCTATTTACAATATAGTAGCACCAGTAAAAAGTTGCATTTTTGATGGTAGTTAAATAAGTCATTACAAAAGTTATTCGTATATTATTATGAAAATTAGTTCTTGAATTTCGTAAGGATTATGTTTTGTCTCAATATTTTTGTTCAATTTTTGTCCTTTCAACCAGTCCATTTTTTTCCTGTGTTAACTTTCAGGTTCCCCTTATTATTATAGTGCCACATCCAGGGGCTCCGCACCTCCCACTGCTGCCACTGCCTATGACCGTCACTAATTACCATGGAAACCATATGAAAGTACAGGGCGAAAACCTAGGCCTCCATATTGTACCTGTCTGAACTACTTCATCTATGCCTTTGAGAAGAAATGTGTATTAATGTTTGCCTCCTGAAACATGCTACTTCTACTGACCTTACTTAGATACAAAGAGCTGACTGTACCACAAAGTCAAAGTTGCCAGTAGCACAATGAAAATCCTGCCAACTCATTTGATGTGACACCGCATTGTTTCATGGAAACATAGTGACTAACTATTATTTATATTGCAGTTTGTGGGACCTTGCAACAGAATATTGTTAAATGTAACAATTTTCCTTCATTACCTGCAGAAAAATACATTGAAAAAAAGAAATGCAATGCATTAATACATGTTTTAATACTCCAAAGACAAGCATGTGCTACAAACAAAACAACAGGAGAGACGGCTTTGTACTCAACAAAAGAGACAGAAAAGAACATCATTAAGAGACATTTTCTTCTTAAAACATGTGTAAGCTACTGAGAAAAGTCAGTGGTTAGAAGGTTTCGGACAGAATATTCCTGAAACAATTAACAAATGGAGGATGGAAGTAATTAAAAAAAAGTTTCATTAAGGACTTTGCTCGAGACTTTAAGCAGCATCCTCCCCCTCTCAGTTTGGATGCCTTTCATGCTCCATTCATTATACTGGCATGTCACAGTATCTGAAGCAGACATCATTGTCAGTGAAAATAGCACAATCAGAAGACAGGAGGACATTTTAAAGCCAAGTGACTAAAGTAAAAAAGAAAAAAAAAACAACAAAACAACAAAAGGAATAATAAAATATATGGATATATAAATATATAAATAAATATACTCTGTTTTTATGCTTTATCATGAAGGTCTGTACAAACACATTAAAATAGAAATTTTTCTAAAAAAATGACAATAAAAATAGAAAGATATCCATAGGATCATATGAGGGCAGTTCATGAAATGTTGTATCCCCTCTTACCCTTTTTTGTTTTGCACTAGTGTTTTGTGATATGATTTAAGAGGACAACTCTGAGTCCATGCATCAAATCATTGTGAATATTTCACATTGCAAAAGAAAGATTAAAAAAAAACTGAAAAGGAGGCAACGTCTTAGTTTTAAAATAAAATGGCACTTAATGAGGCCCACAATTCTGGTTTACATTTTGCCTTTACAACATTAATTATTAGGGTAGAAAATCCATTAATCCTGCTAGGCCTCTTTTAAAATAAAAATAAAAAACAAACATCGTCCAATGTCACTATAAAAAATGCAGGTGATTGCTGCACTAGTGTTAGCAAACTAATCTACGGTATCCAATGGTTGTCATATTAAAGACTGATGTGCGTTAAATTGCTCTATTGATATTTCAGGGTATTCCCTATATTCATAAGTAGGTGCTATCAAGAACAAGGAAACACCCTCCATTCCGAGGGTTAAACAACAGTAGGTAACGTGATTGTTACAGTGTTCCTTAAATTGTTTGTACTTGTGTGCAATATAAATGGAGGGGGAAAGAATATCGCATTTTCAATATTGTTTCAAGATAAAGTGAAATAATTTAGGTGGGACTGGAGTGCTTAAGAGACTTGAGACAATCTGGCCTTACTAGCAGTAAACAATGCCACCTAATATTAATGCGATCTGAAACGGATGTGGCAGCATTAAGCTTGTCTTTGCAAACATATACCATATGTTTTTGTGCAGGTTTGTCTCATGACCGAAGTGATAGTATGTTGACCTATGGCTTTAAGCATCTTAACTTACCTTATTCAGAAAGCCCTGGAACCAGTTTCAGTTTTTTCATATAGTTATAGTTAAATCAAAATAACTTTAGATGGCAGCTATCCATAATCTGGACCATTCATTTAAACCAGACCAAACATTCAAATATCACAGGGACATTAAAGTTTAAACATTTAGGGTTTTTTTAACCAGCCTGAGAAGTTAGCATCTGATACAGTTTTATTAGGATCATATCATTTTCTTTTTTAATCACTCTGTAAATTTGACATTTTCCCCAAGCACAATTAACTATGAAGTCTAAATGTAGTATAATGGCTGAAATTGTTTGCTGACACTAGGATTTTTGCAGCAATATTATACATAAAGGACCCATTTTGCGCAAATATATTCAATTAGAAACAAAAATCTACATAAAAAGGTAAATTTTAGTAATTATTTAATTGTATTATTAATATTTTTTTTTTTTTTTGCAACAATACAAAATAATTGCTGCTTTGTAGAAAGATATTGTATGTAACGTGAAGCAAATTTCTCTTGTAAATATTCATCTGCATTTCAAAAGACATGGTATTAAATTAAGCTTTTCATTGTGTAGATAACCAGCAATTTGTCTGTATTATACAAGTCTCCTTGTGCTCATTGGAGAAAAAAGGTAAATAAAACTTAGCATGAACATTAGGGATTCACCAAAGTCTGTGGGGTTTACAAACAGCCCTTATATTTTTATTTATTTATTTTTAACCTCAGTTTTAGATAATTATGGTTTGAAAAGGGTAATGTTACTATGCAACTCTTAAACACACCTTTTCAGCATTGGTATGCCACTTGCTTCTGTGTCTACTTCTCTTGCACACTTTTGTTCCTGGATTTTCTGGATTACTTTATTCTCTTTTTCCTTTTCAGTTAATATAGGAGAAAACAAATTCCCTGCACAAGGCGTTAGCTAGAATCATCACACATCTGTGTTTTTGTGATGTTTTACCTGAAAGGGAGAATTCGCTAGGTTCTCATTCCCTGTTCTTTTTATTCTAAGGCATTTTCCGTTGCACGGAATTAGTGGGTGCTGTGCAAATCTCATACTAGGACCTCTATTAAAGCACATGATGTTACTCTTTGAATGTGCTACTCACAATGAATCAAAAGTGTTCGGTTGTGAGTGTGTCTGCATGCTTTATCATGCTCACCCAGTGGACATAGGCACACAAATGGGAAGGTGTTAGAATAGCATAAATGTGGAGGATGCTTTTGACATTAAGAAAGAAAAAATAAATCTCACATCAGTACTTTTTCTTACTCATGAAATTATTTTTAATTGAACTGTCTAAAATCAGATTTCCTTTTTTGACTAATACGATAGTGGGTTTAAGGATGTTATCAATGTGTTGTTCCTACAGCTGAAATATTTGGACGTGATAAAGCTTTCATGGTAATTTATAATAAAAAAAACTTCATTTAATGAGGCTGCAGGTTGTCTTCTTAAGTGAGCAACATTTTCAAATACATTTGCAAAACAAATGAAATGGACCAGCTGTGGCCAACAGCACAGAATGACGTGGTCTCTTTTGGTGATCCAATGTGTTTATCTGAAGACAAAGTGGCATTGATCATTGCTTCAGTTACTTGATTTTTTTTGTGCACATGATAAATAAATTTTTGTATGTTATTCTCTTTGTTCTTCTTGTGTTTCTGGTTAATAACCATGTGTATGATATGACTAACTGGATAATAATAATTCACCCAAGATTTGACGGTACATGGCCCCATCCATCATCCCTTTGATGTGGTGAAGTTGTCCTGTCCCCTTAGCAGAGAAACACCCCCAAAGCATAATGTTTCCACCTCCATTGTTGACGGTGGGGATGGTGTTCTTGGGGTCATCGGCAGCAATCCTCCACCTCCAAACACAGCTAGTTGAGTTGATGCCAAATAGCTCGATTTTGGTCTCATCTGACCACAATACTTTCACCCAGTTCTCCTCTGAATCATTCAGATGTTCATTGGCAAACTTCAGACAGGTCTGTACATGTGCTTTCTTGAGAAGGGGTACCTTGCTGGCCCTGCAGGATTTAAGTCCTTTACAGCGTAGTGTGTTACCAATAGTTTGGTGACTATGGTCCCAGCTGCATTAATATCATTGACAAGATCCTCCCGTGTTGTTCTTGGCTGATTCCTCACCATTCTCATGATCAGTGAAACTCCACAAGGTGAGATCTTGCATGGAGCCCCACCCAAGGCAGATTGACAGTTATTTTGTGTTTCTTCCATTTGCCCAGCCTTGTGTAGGTCTACAATCTTGTCCCTAAAATCCTTGGACTGCTCTTTAGTCTTGGTCATGGTGGAGAGTTTGAAATCTCATTGATTGCTTCTGGGGACAGGTGTCTTTTATACAGGTAACAAACTGAGATTAGAGCACTCCCTTTAAGAAAGTGCTCCTAATCTAAACTAGTTACCTGTATAAAAGACACCTGGGAGCCAGAAATCTTGCTGATTGATAGGGGATCAAATACCGATTTTACTTAGTAAAATGCAAATAAAATCTATAACTTATTTGAAATGTGTTATTCTGGATTTTTTCGTTGTTAAAATTATAGACTGAACATGTCTGTCAGTGGGAAAACGTACAAAATCAGCAGGGGATCAAATACATTTTTCCTTCACTGTATAGTGTACCAACGGATCTGCTTAATATGAGCAGGTCCCAAATAGCCAGAACATTTTTAAACTGGATATTCAGAACGTTGGTGGCAATAACATACATAACTGATGCACTGTGCCTCTCCTAATATCACTCAACTCCATTGACATCAAACCCCTCAAACGATTTTACAGAAAGTATTTGTGATTCAATGTATGAAATGGCAATGCTAAGAGCATGTATTTCCTCATCTCGCCTTGCTTTGAAACTCAAGTTCTAATTCAGCTTCTTAGTTATTGTTTACTTCATGGCTCCACCGTAAAGCATCCAATGTTGATGCTCTGTCATTTATACATGTCATTTAGAACTTGTTAAAAAAGAGGTAATACGAAAAATAAAGCAGGATTCTGTCTACATTTTTTGCCATAGAATTCCCCAATGTAAAATTAGTCCATTTAGATGGAAATGCTTATGTCACTCCACTTTCTAAATTGGAAGACCTAGCTGTCTTGCAAAAACTAATAAACTGTGAACTTCGAATCATCGACACTCAAATCCTTTAATAGTAAAAGCAGGTAATAGTAGAAGTTTTTTTTCTGATTGGATCTCAGCTTTGCTAGTCATGTCGGTTTGCGACCTGCCATGTTTGGTGGTATTCTTCCTCTTACAGAACCTAATTACTGGGCGTTTCGTTTTTAAATGGAAAGCACTTTTCATTAATTTATAACAGCATATACTTGTGTTTTCTTTGACATCACCTAGGCTTTAAGATAAACTTCATAAATGTTAACACCTAGTGATAGTATACTTTCACCAGAGCTAAGAAAACAATTGCGGCACAGTTAAAAGAATAATGATTATAATCTATGAATGCTTCACTTAATGGCTCCTACAAAAGAAGCTAGCTCTTTTTTATTTATTTTATAATGCAATGGGCCTTATTTTTTGAACTCCCAGTCCAATAAGAAAAATGGATATATATATTTTTTTGTTCAAGAGAAAGTTATGTCTTTACTCAAAGTTGATATCTTATATTGGGCCAACATAGAAAAAATGTGATTGCAGCACAATATGCATTTATCAA
This sequence comes from Spea multiplicata, assembly GCA_009364415.1. Lineage (NCBI taxonomy): Eukaryota > Metazoa > Chordata > Amphibia > Anura > Pelobatidae > Spea > Spea multiplicata. The sequence goes on along the minus strand of VKOC01002188.1, from coordinate 4,620 downwards.
CTTTCTATAAAGACTCCATCCCCATTTAAAGGCACATTCAAGTCATGTAATAAACTATTTTGCATTATTTGATGCAATGAATGGAAGGTATACACCAGTTTCTGGGACCATGGGGCAAGAGGGGGAAATTACATTTTAGCCCCTAATGGTCCCACATCAGGTAGGCAGGTCTTGTGTTCTTTAACTGTTTGTTTTTTTTTTATATTACTTTCATAACAAAATTCTAAATCTTTGATTTTTATACGCTAAAAGTGTAGATTAATAACATATAATATGGTTGTGCGATATTGACCAGTCATCAAAATTCTGGGAGCCTCTTTTCCATGTCCTATTATTTGCCTTGATGTTAATTTTCTCTTGTCTATCTTCTGATCTAAACTATAAATTGATTTGTGTTTCTTCCAATAACTGATAGCTTAGAAATGCAAAAAATATTAAAGAGTTCCTATACCATGGATGGTGAGCTTGGGGAACAATTATATATTTGCTAGATATATAAATAACAATTAGGGTATTTTGATAACAGAATTGGACATACATTTATCTAAACATAAATCTGAATTGACATTTAATAATTCCTTCCTTAGCATTTTCAGATTTTTATAGATTTCAATTTTTTTATATTTCTGGGAAGAAATGATATATGGTTAACATTAGGCTCATAGAGATCTTTATTGCCAAAGTCAGCATCATATAAGAATAGTCATAAAAATCAGTCACTGCATGTTTTTGTAACTTTATGGACATCATTTTTTAATAATTCTGTTTTCCTGTAGTATTGATTCAAATGAAATGGTGGTGAATAGAATATGGAACTGCCTTCTGTAAACAGAACCATATTTCAAGAGGTTTAAGGTATATTATTGTAATATATTATTTGATGGCTCTTTTGGCAGTTACAATGAAGATGGATAGATACAAGTATGTTCTACTACAACAAAGGCATTTTCCACTACGAAGGGTACAATGTCTTAGTAAAACTCAAACTGAAGTTTATTACTATGAAAGATTAGTTAGGTTGCACCTTAGTTCAACCTTTACGTATCATGGACTTTATAACTACACAATTCATAACTACGGCAGGGAGAGGAGGAGAGAAAGGGGTGCTGAGTGGTAGCATGTGAAAACGTTTTTAGCAACCGCTCGCCCCCTTTGTCTCCCCAGCTCCCTACTGCGGCCCCGACTGTGGTGGTGGGGGTTCGAGGCCTCTGTCGTGGTGCTTTGCTTCATGATGAGCGCCGGAATATGACATCATATTCCGATGACATCATATTCTGATGCTCAGCAGTGAAGTTGCGCGCGCCGCAGCAGGACAGAGAGACAGGCCTTGTGTTCCCACCACAGGAACTCCCTAGGGTAAGTGAACTGCAAGGGGAGGTGGGGTAGATATTAAGAAGGGGGAGAGGGAGTTGATAGTAAGAAGGGGGGTTGATAGTGAGAAGGGGAGTAGATTGTAAGAAAGGGGTGATGGGTAGATAGTAAGAGGGGGGAGATGTGGTTTATAGTAAGAAGGGGGGGAGAGGGGTAGATAGTAAGAAGATGGAGGGGGTAGATAGATAGTAAGAAGGGTAGATAGTGAGAAGGGGGAGGAGATTGTAAGAAGGGGAGGTTGTAAGAATCTTGAAAGAAAGAGTGAGAATGAGTAAGAGAATTAATGTGTGGATGAATTTTGTGAATGAGTGAGAGTATAAATTAATGTGTGGATAAATTGTGTGAATGAGAGAATAAATTAGTGTATGAATGAATTGTATGATTGAATTAGATAATTAAATTAATTAATTAATGTGTGGATGAATGGTGAGAATGCATTAATGAATATGTGTAAATGATTTGTGTGAATGAGTGAGAGAATGAATAATTGTGTGAAGGAATTGTGTAAATGACAGTGATTTGTGTAAGTGATTTGAAGGCAAATATGGCACAAGCAGGATGTTTATGAGACAAAGATGGTACAAGCAGGGTGTTTACGGTACAAATATGGCACAAGCAGGGTATTTGAGCTTTGGGGAAAAAGACGGCACAGGTAGTGTGTTTATAGGACAAAGATGGCACAGGCAGGGTGTTTGGGGACAAAGATGGCTCAGGCTGGGCTGTAATTTGTGTGTGTAATCTGGGTACTAGTCAAGTTCTATGTGGACACCAGGGCTGGCTTTGGGGTGTGCAACCAGTGATCTATGCCTGTAATTTCTTTTTTACTATACATTTAATGCTGAGTTTAAATGTGATTTCCAGTTGATCTATACCTGTAAAGTTGGGTTTTTGTGTTATTTTGGTGATCTATATCTGATTTGCTATGTTTCCATACATTATTTATGTATTCTCACCATTCATCCACACATTCATTAATTAATTTAATTATCTAATTCAATCATACAATTCATTCATACACTAATTTATTCTCTCATTCACACAATTTATCCACACATTAATTTATACTCTCACTCATTCACACAATTCATCCACACATTAATTCATTTATTATCTCACGCTTTCACACAATTGATCCACACATTAATACAGGGTTTGTAGATCTTATTTAGTTGATCTATCCCTGCAATGCTGTTTCCATGTGTTGTTTATTTGAGCTATACCTTCACTGCCGAGTTTGCATGTGATCCCCAGTATATACCTGCAAAACTGGGTTTGTGTGTTAATCCGTTGGACTATACCTACAATGCAATACACACAAGTGTTGTTTACATGTGTTGTTTATTTGATCTATACCTGAACTACAGGGAGGGAGGAAAAGAGAGGTATGGCTTAGTGAATGCGAGGACAAAAGGAGTCAGGGGAAGAGTACGGGAGAGAGGACCTTTCAAAGTCACAGTAGAGTCAGGAGGGAAGACTGCACTGACTCTCACAGTCTTCCCCTAATCTGTAGTCAGTGTGGAAATGTTTTTTTTTGGTGTGGGAGCGGAGGGAGTGATTGCATGCTAGGGTGCGTGGAGGCGGTGCAAATGAAAATAATTGCCTAGGGTCCAATTTTTTAATATTTAATGGGAAAATATTTTTGTTACAAAGATTGCACTGTTTGCTGTCTTTTTTTACTATATTTAATGTATTTTTAGGTACATTATTGTTACGAGTGTTTCCAGTTATATATTATTGCGCTTGTTTGCACTTGCACATAAATAATCTCTAATTAAAACTAGATTTATTCCCTTTCTTTTTTGTCGAGGGGGCGCCAGAGAACTAGTCCGCACAGGGCGCCTGAACACCTAAGGCCGGCTCTGTTCACACATCATTCATTCTATTGTGCACTTTTGGAGTAGGCGGGAGCCCTAAGAGCCCAGGTAGGTCTCAACTTTACAGGTCTTCTGTACAAAATTTCATTTCCATTATTATTTAACCCTGAGATGTTATTTCCTTCCCTATGTTTAGCCATCCTTCCCATATCTTCCGACTTCCCATATTTCCAACTTCCCCTCTTTATAATAAAATCATCTCTCCATGTTCATTGAAAATTTGCTTGGATAACTATTTCCCACCATTGAGGGGCTTCTTCTAACCTCCATTTCCTTGAAATGCAGATTTTTATTGCTGTGCTTATTTGTATAAATATACCTTTCTGCTCCTTAGTCCGAGTAGGGAGATCTAAATAAAAGAGGAACATTTGAGGAGGGATTGGAGTATCAAATACAAGGAGGGAATTCATAACTCTTGCCTTCAATGGATCTAATTTCTCATATTCCCACCAAATATGTTTGATTGTCCCTATTTCCTTGAGACATCTCCAACATGTTGGTGGGTTTGCAGGGTTTATCTTATTTAATTTAATTGGGACCATATACCATCTGAACATAATTTTAGAATGTTGTTCTATCAGGTTGACACAGTGTACGTTGCTGTCTACCAAATGGATCCCCTGAATCCATGTATGTAGGTAGTGTGTATCGTGCATTGTAAACCCAATACCAGTTTAACCCACCAAATAACGACACGGAGACTGAGATTGGATAAAGCAGGCCACAGCACAATTTTATTATAAAACCATAAAACACTGTGTTGGCCCAAAACACCATAAACCAATAAGAACAATATACAATAACCGATAAATAATAAATACAAATATACAAATATACATAACACATTACCGTAACATATTCAAACATAACCAACACAGGAGCCGAATTAACCCCGTCCTTGCCGGCCTCTCACACTGCACAATCCAGACCACAGGTACTCACCTCCCCCCTCGTCCAAACAAAATTGACAGCTACCTTTCGCTGTCCCACCACCAATGCTAACCACCAGCCGTCCAACAAGCTCGGTGGGCACGTCCAATAAAACACCAGAGGTCAGGGGAGGATTGAGCCCGACTCGCCCTCCATTCCACCAGCATCCAAACTCCATCACTTACCAAAACCAGACACACAAACCGCCAGCTGTGACAAAAGAAAGAAAGTTAGTACACAAAATATAGAGAGGGAGGGTGGGAAGCAGGTAAGACTGTTGGCCGTGTCTGCAAAAAAGGACAGTGACCGGGGTCACCCATGGGTCACCTTATATCACCTAGGGTCTCCCACCCCTTAATTAACATACCCCAATCAAAACACGGACATGCCCTGAGCATGCACTAACCCACACACATACATGCTCCCTGTCCATTTAGCTACGCTG